>CAUYQG010275050.1:0-24808 GCA_963574415.1 Tarsius wallacei | reverse complement strand
TTTTTTTAATTCAATATTTTTTATTATGATATTGTGGGGTACAGTTAAGGGTTAGGTATACAAATATGCCTCGTTCAGGCACCCTTGTTGATAGGAAGTATCTACCAGTCCCCAGACAGATATTTACTACCATTAATCCCATCACCCTACCCCTCCCCCCGATAACAGGGTCTTAAGGTTAATTTTTATTTCTTGTCCCAAATCTTTTATCTCCTCCGTTAAAAAAAATTTCTTCTTGCCAGAATAAAATTAACACAGGGTGCAGTGGCTCACAGCTGTAATTCCAGCACTTTGGGAGATTGAGGCAAGAGGACTGCCTGAGCCCAGGGGTTTGAGATTAGCCTGGGCAACTTGGTGAAATCTCATCTCTACAATAAATAAAAGAATTAGCCAGGTGTGGTGGTGCATGCCTGTGGTCCCAGCTACTTGGAAGGCTGAGGTGGAAGGATCGCCGAGTCCAGCAGGTTGAGGCTGCACTAGCTGTGATGGTACTACTGCACTCCAGCCTGGGTGACAGAGTGAGACCCTGACTCAAAAAAAAAAAAAAGAGGAAGAAAAGAAGAATAAAATTAAATTCTTTATGGTAGAGAGGATTATGAAAACTTATTTTCATTAAGCCTTCCTGATAGTTGAACTATGCATATCATGTTGAGTTACTGATTAATGATTGTCCCAAAAGTCCTTCCTTATGGAGAAGTGAATTTGATCATAATTCCCTATTTTTTTTCAGCGTTTCTTCAACTCTACCTTGACATTCTAGTGTCATTTTTTTTTAGTCCATTGATAAAAATGAATAAATTTTTTTTTAATGCTTGACCCCAGGATAAGATCACTTAAAACAAGAAAAGTATTTTGGCTATTGCCTTGCTAAGCTGTGGTTTGGCCATGTGCTCTTAAGCTTTGACCCCCTTCCCTACCTTGGGGAGGTGAATCTCCTTTTTCTCTCTCTCTCTCTCTCCAATTTACTTTCTAAATAAACTATATTTTTTAATCTAAAAAGAAAAAAGTATTTTGTACTTCCACAGTATTAGCTGGCGTATTTAGGAAAGAAAGTAATGAGAGTTTACTTGGGCCTAGTGGGTAGGATGGAAACAAAGGGGTATGGAGTTGTGGTAAAACGAGACATAATTGGTGTAGATCATACTGGAATGATGAAACCAAAGTTTAACCAAACATCTGTGGGTAGAGCGCCTGGGTAAAGCAAGTAGATTTATTCTTGGGATGGGATGTTGGCTACTAGATTGAGCAGACTAAAATTTCAGTGACAATTGGTTTCTTAACTAAGAGTGGAGAATGTCATCGACATTTTGTCTTCTCTGCCTGTTAATGTGGGAGATCATGTCAGATTCAGTCCGCAGAATTTTCATTGTCCTTTTTCCTTACAGAGTGAAATTATCTCTTACTGGGGATTTCCTAGTGAGGAACACCTAGTTGAGACAGAAGATGGGTATATTCTATGCCTTCACCGAATCCCTCATGGGAGGAAGAACCATTCTGACAAAGGTATGGGTGTTTTCTTTGGTAAGATAGGAACACTCTTAAAAGTTAACTACATTGTTGGAATTTGGCTGGTTTTTAATGTCAGTAATCAAGTTCAGATTTATCTGGAAGCCATTAAATTGGGATTATTTTTAGACCAAAGTACAAAATGTGTTATATTTCTGCAAGGTATAAAAAAACACTCTTAAAGAAGTAAGGACAAGAGTTATCTAATTTTACATTTTGCTTAAAGGTCAGATTCATTTGAAGACATGCTAAAAATCACTGCTTTCTTTGTGTGTGTGTTTTTTAAGGAAACACTTTGTTTAATGAAATGTTTTGAGCATTAAGTAGATGGCTTTTGTGATTTGAAAATTATTATTTTTTTAATAGTTAATGTATTCATGTGGCCCAAAAATCAGAGAATTAAAAGATACACAGTGAAACATCTCCCTTCTCTCATTCCCTACATCCTATTTTTAAAATGTATGTATTTTTAAAATGTATTTTCTTGTTTTTAAAATTTTTTATTTTAAAAATGTGGGTAAAAATGTATTTTCTAAAATCTCCTTAGTTTTTATCTTTTTATTCCCAAAAACCAAACATAAATTCTTATTTTTCCTTTGCCTCCCTTTTAATGTAATTGTTTTGTTCTTTTAGTAATATCTTGGAGATGTTTCCAAGCAATTCTATGTATTCTAGCTATCTATGTTCTATGTTCTAGCAATAATCTCAGTAAAAAGTTGCTGAGTAAACACACATCCTGTTTCTCCACACTTATTCTACAGGTGCATAGCGTTTCACCATATGGCTATATCGTGATTTATTTAATGTCTCCTAATAATGAGCATTTGTCCTGTTTCCAGTCTTCTGTTAACAAATATTGCTGCTGTAAATAGCCTTTTTTGTATGTAAGTTTATTTATAAGATACATTTCCAGAAAAAGGGGTCAGAAGATGTATGTATGTGTATTTTGATAGATATTGTCAGATCGCTTCCCATGTGCACTTGTACTGATAATTACTATTACTAGGAATATGTGAGGGTTCTTGTAGCTTTGGCTTATATATACATATGTAAAACTAGAAATGAGATGTTATATGTATAAAATATGAATGAGATGTTATATGTATAAAATATAATAATGCGTATATGTATAAAATGATATGTTATATGTATAAAATATAATGATGCATATATATTCCAATGCAGATTGAGGAATTTCTAGACAGTTGCATGAAACATTAAACAGATATCAGAAGAAGGATCTGATCCTTATTCAATTATCTCTGCAGATGTAGTTTATTCTTTACATTTTTGGTTTCTAGAAACCTTTCTTCGGAAATAAGGGTTTAGATTAAAATAATTAGATAACGATATTATCTTCAATTAAAGTTTTATATGGGCAAAAGAGTTTTCTTTGCCTCAATTCCTGCCTAAATTATCATTCAAAGCAAACCTAAAAATCGTCTGTGTTAACATGAGCTTTGTATCATTATCTGCTTTATGGTTTTTGAAAATGTAATCTACCTATTTATTTTTTCCTCTTGTATGTTCTAGCTATAAGAGGCTTTCATAATGCTTAAGTTGCAATGACACCAGTGTTCTTTAAGAAATTTGATTTCTAACTTTTGAGATTTTTATGGTTTGCAGATATATGCCATTAAGCTTCCTTTTTATAAATAAGTTATAAAAGGATAATATCTCATTTTGTTAGAGTGAGAGCTTCTAGTTTTTCTTCTGCTCAAAACATACAAAAAGCATATTTTATGCCAGAGTGAGCACATGATCTTGATTTCCTTCCTTTTTTTTTTAAAAAAAGAATAACCCCCATATACTGATATCAGACTCCATATAAAGAAAAATACGTATTTATATTATTTTGCTTAAAAGTGATTAGTTGACTAATATAATTAGTAATGTGAGTCATTGTTAAATGATGCTGAGAATCTCAGTAAAAAAGTTGCCAAAATATAGACACATCCTCTTTCTCCACCTCCAGGCTATTTCTTCATACAGCAATTAAAGCATGCAGGGCCACAGCCCTACCTGTGTGTATTGCATCATTGCAAGTAAAGGTGCAGTACCCTGGACTATGAAGAAAGTGAACATGAGTTTTTTGTTGTTATTTGGAGCCTCACTCTGTCACCCAGGTTGGAGTGCAGTGGCACGATCAGGGCCACCCCGGCCTCAACCTACTAGGCTCAGGCGATCGATCCTTCCACCTCAGTCTCCTGAGTAGCTAGGACTACAGGCATGTGCCACCTCGCCTAGCTGATTTTTTTTTTTTGTAGAGATGAGGTCTCACTATGTTGCTCAGGCTGGTCTCAAAGTCTTGGCTTCAAGTGATCCTTCCTGTCTCGGCCTCCCAAAGTGCTGGGATTACAAGCATGAGCTGCTGCGCCCAGCCTAGCATGAGTCTTGATATGCTCCCAGGAGGACAGGATGGAGGAGTGTTAAGGGACCTTGGTGCTAGACTTGCATCTGACACCGACTTCTGTGCTTTCTCTTCTGTGGGGCTCCAATTCTTCATCTTTAAAAACAGTCAATTGACTGGGATGATATGAAAGTTCTTGTATAGTCCTTATCACTCACTGGTTCTGTGGGTTATATACTATACAGAATATAGAATAATATATATATTTTAATACATATATTTTATATTATTCCATATTTTGGTAGGGCTGTTGAGGGGTTTGGGGAAGTGGATACTTAGATCTTTAGAATGGGAAACATAGACTGAAAGTACTCTAAGCTAAAACGGGTCATAGTAGTAGGTTTCCATGTTCTTTCTTTATTTTGAAGAGCCCCCCTGCTGCAACTGTAGGGGACCAGTGATGTGTATATGATACCTGCTATGAGCTAATGTCAGCAGGGAGCTTTCAGGGAACTCTGTGGTGAATAACTCATTTCTCTGGAGAAACTGTGATTTTCCTAAGAACTGCATAGATATGTTTCTGATGGTGTGCGTTTTCATGGTTCAAGGCAGAGGCTCTTTGCTATCCTTCACTTCTATTCAAGAGTGATGCTGTTGTCACAAATGTTACTTTGGCTTATTTAAAGCCAGATAGACAAAAAGAATAGAGAAAGTTCCTCACACCCCAGATGGAACTCATCTCATGCATGCCACTTCCTCTCCTGACCTCCTCCTCTATTAATAGCACTGTCATCCTCCTAGTGACCTAGACAGGAAACTGCAGACTCATTCTTGACTCCCATTCTCAGCAGCTGGCAGGCCCTCTCTAGACTACCCATGCAAAATCACTTCATTTCTTCTTCTTTTTCTTCGCTTTCCCTGACCACCACCCTACCTTAGGCTTTTGTTACCATGCAGCACGACACCTGAAATAAGCTCAGAAGTGGAGAGTCTTAAACAACTTTCATTTCTTTAAAAAAAGAAAGAATTTCAAAACAGGAAGATGGAAATTCAGTCTGCTTAGAATTTAAGAAATTAATGCTCTTAGTACACACAAAAGGATGACATACATCTGTCCTATTTATAAGTAATGATAAGATCTGTTAAAACATTATTTGTAGCCGGGCGCAGTGGCTC
Organism: Tarsius wallacei; assembly: GCA_963574415.1. Taxonomy (NCBI): domain Eukaryota; kingdom Metazoa; phylum Chordata; class Mammalia; order Primates; family Tarsiidae; genus Tarsius; species Tarsius wallacei. Next base: position 19,776 of record CAUYQG010275050.1, on the reverse strand, counting down.
GTGCCTGTAATCCCAGCACTTTGGGAGGCAGAGATGAGAGGACTGCCTGAGCTCAGGAGTTTTAGACCAGCCTGAGAAATATGGCGAGACTTTGTCTCTACAATAAATCAAAAAATTAGCCGGGTACAGTGGTGCACACTTGTGGTTCCAGCTATCGGAAGGCTGAGGTGGAAGGATCGCCTGAGCCTAGCAGATCGAGGCTGCCGTGGCCGTGAGCATGCCACTGCACTCAAGCCTGGGTGACACAGTGAGACTCTGACTCAAAATAAAATAAAATAAAATAAAATAAAATAAAAAATAAATAAAACATTATTTGTTTATTGGTGCCATGTTCCTGGGGTCTTGAGCTGACAACCAAATGGCGAGCATCTTTCAGTCCTGCTGCAGTGGGCCTCTCTGTATGCGTCATCTCACTTGAAGACCATTGGAGATTTTTTATGAACACAGGACTGGGCCACATGGTTCCTCTGCCCATGTTCTCTTGGAAGCTTTACTTAGCTGCTCTCTTCTCTACCAGACTCCCTGTTCTCGTTCATCCACAGGTTTTGCAGGATTACATTTCTTTCTTTCTTTTTTTTTTTTTTTGAGTAGGAGTATTACTCTGTCACCCAGACTGAAGTGCAGTGGCACTCTCACTGCCACTGCAGCTTTGACATGCTTAGGTGGGCCTTCTGCCTCAACCTTCCAAGTAGCTGGAGCCACAGGCGCATGCACCATGCCTGGCTAATTTTTTGATTGTAGAGACAAGGTTTCACCAAGTTGCCCAGACTGTTCTTGAACCCCCGGACTCAGGCAATCGTCTTGCCTCAGCCTCCCAAAGTGCTGGGATTACAGGTGTGAGCCACCATGCCTAGTTTAGGATTACATTTCTTTTTCTTTCTTTTTTTTTTTTTTTTTTGAGTTGGAGTCTAACTCTGTCACCCAGGCTGGAGTGCAGTAGCATGCTCCCGGCCGCTAGGTGATCCTTCCGCCTCAGCCTTCCAAGTAGCTGGAACTATAGGTGCACACCACCATGCCCAGCTAATTTTTTTGATTTATTGTGAAGATGATGTCTCATCAAATTGCCCAGGCTGGTCTCGAACTCATGGGCTCAGGCAATTCTCTCGCCTCTGCCTCCCAAAGTGCTGGCCCAGAATTACACTTCTTAAAGCCCAGCTATAATTGTGTAGTTTTGCTACTCAGCAGTCTTCAGAGGTTTAATGAATGAAGGTACACATCTTTCCTTAATAGTCTGTCCTGACTGTTGTCTGTACCTTTCACCCCTATTCTAAACAGTAGTCACCCTTGACTGCCTATATGCCTGCTATTTCCCACTGTGAAGCAACCTCCTTATCAAGTGCTGAGCTACCCTTGCTTTTTGTTTCTTTCCCTGAAGGGAATCGAAATTCAGAAATTAATCATTTATAGGGAAGTGGTTCTGTTTTCATCTGCTCAGCCTTATTTCAGAAAGTCATGAGTGTCATTGCTAGAAGGATCTCAGATTCCTGCCTAAGCTAGGGAGGTGGAGAGCTTGTATTTTTAGCATACTGGCCCAGTGGATTTCAAGGTAAAATTCTTGTTTTTGGCAACTTGCATTCTGGATTAACACCCCCGTTTTGCTGTGCCAGACAGCCAGGCTCAAAGAGGGAAAGGGATTTGCCTCAGGTTGAAGGGTCATGGCTCAGCCGGCCTGACTACAGATTCAGTGTTCTTTGAACTAGAGAACTTATTACTTACGTAATAAGTATTGACCAAGCTGATCCCATGATAGTCAGAATATATATTTTACTTGGCTAAAACAAGGAAATGCATACTGGTCTTGCATAAAATACATAAAAAAGCAACAACAAGGTATAGTTACTCTTTGCCTAACTGGAAGTTGGCCAGTGGTAAAAGCACCAAGAGTGGCCCATTTGTATGTGAAAAGCATCTGATGGCTGAATGGGTGAAGTGGCATTCTGGATTGTGAAGGCCTGGAATAACTTTCCAACAGAAACAAACTCGTTAACCTTGACTTTAGCCAAGACTCCCAAGGGGTTGCCCTTGAGCTTTTTGAGTCATAACTGAAAATTCATAACATGGCTTATATTTTGCTTTATTTACTTTAGGATTCGGATTGACTTCTGGATTTTTCCTTTCTTACAGAAACTTTTCCTTTCTAGAAAAGTAGTTTTTTGAATCAATGCAGTGCTCTAACATGCTGCGCATAGGCCCTGGTAATCTGGGATGTAATCCCTCATCCCCTGTGTTGCTGAACAGATGTGGGTTAATTCATTAAGGCCTGAGCTTGGTGACTCAGGCCAAGCTTATGCCCAGACTCACATGACCCTCTGATGGCACATTGAGTAGGGGCGGGAGGGGGCTTCATTCAGACCCTTCATCTAAGCGAGGAGTACAAGTCAGTGTCAGCTGTGCAGGGTATTTTGTATACCCAGGTTGGGGCTGGAACAAAGAGTCACATAGAAAGGGAGTACAAACAGCTGCCAGCCCTAGGTTTAAATTCTGCTTTAATTTAAATTTAACTAGCTGTGTGACCTTTCATTTCTTCATCTATTAAGCAGGAAGAATAATACTTGCTACTTCATAAGTGGTTGTGCAAATTAGATGAAGTAAGGCCTATGAAGCATGTATGGGGTATGGATGGAAGCTGCAGTTTCTCCTTTTATTTTAAAAATATCATCATGGATTTGAGGATGGTCTCTGATACCTGCTTCCTCAGGATCCAGGCCTCCCTGACAGGGAATATATTCTAAGCTATGGGGAAGGGAAGAAGATACTTATATCAGGATTTGCTTACCATGGGCAGAAGATGCTGAAGTAAGAAATGTGATAGAACCGTGTCTGAAGTCAGGTGACATGATCTGTCACCTCTGGCCAAGTGTCTTCCTGCAGGTGCTTCCCTCTGTGGACCTCTCTGCTCCTTTTGTTACGTGAGCATTTGGGGCCAGAGCTGGGTAATTTCCCACCATCTGGCCAACTGTGAAGCTCTGTGAACTCAAGTTGCTGTATCGTGAAGCTGTCTGAGGACAGGCTATGGTGGCAAAGAGGGACAGGGGAGGTAGACTGGAGATGATGGGCACTTTTGTCACATGATCTGGGTTTGATTCCAAGCTCCACTGTATACTAATTGTGTGTCCTGGGGTAGATTAATTATTCTGTCTAAGCCTCAGAGTTCCCAAAGGAAGAAGAATGATGTTAATGGCCTGGCACCATCCTAGGTGCATGGTAAACTATAAGACAATAGCCTGGAAAGTTCTTATGGTGTACTTGTATGTGTGTCTGAGAATATGTATTGTTTTTTCCCTTTATTTGTTCCTTTATTGTTTCATTTATCTATCACATTTTTATCACATGTGTACCATGCTCTAGATTCAACATTGGGTGCTATGGTGCTGCAGGGAATGAGATAAACCAGCTTGCAGCCTTCATGTGGCTTACTGATGAGTATGACTGTTGTGGTGATGGGGAGAACAGCACTGTTAGGGACAGGATGGTTTTCTTCCCAGCCCTGTGATGCAGAGTGCTCCTGGGTTCAGTCCTGCAGGTCACCCCCTTTCCAGCAGGGTGACTGTGAAGTGCAGTGGTCTGGACAGTGGCAAAGGCCACATGCCTTTCTGAACGTGTACTGTGGACAGGCCAAGTGCTGTACTCCGTGCCCTGTGTGAATCATCAGGTGAATTCTCACACAATTCTAGAGCATAAGAACTCTTATTACTACCATTTTGTAGATGAGGAAACCAAGGTTTATAGGGATTAATTAACTTGCCCACAAGAAAGCCGCGGGTTGCTAGTAAAGATGGGAGTCATACAGCCTGTGACTGTCCCTGCCCACTTGGGACTGCTGTGATGTCCCTGATAAAATCACACTGTGGAAAGTGTCTCATTTAGATAACCTGCAGATTGGCTTCTATTGCTTAAATTTCTGGGATAAATGCTTTGAAGATAAGCATTTCCTTACCTTGACTAAAGAAAATGCCACTTCCCTTTATCTTTCTTCAGAGTGCTATGTTCTAATACTGTTTTATTATAGTTATAGTTGACCCTTGAACAAGGTGGGGGTTAGGGGTACTGGCCCCCTAAGCAGTTGAAAATCCATGTATAACCCTTGAGTCCCTAGATACTTAACTACTAATAGCCTAATTTTGATTAGAAGCCTTACTGATAACATTAACAGTCGACTAACACATATTTTATATATTATATATATTGTATATTGTATTCTTATAACAAATTTTTTTTTTGAGTTGGAGTCTCAGTCTGTTGCCCAGGCTGGAGTGCAGTGGCACGCTCACGGCCACCACAGCCTCTACCTGTTGGACTCAGGCGATCCTTCCACCTTAGCCTTCCAAGTAGCTAGAACTACAGGCACACGCCACTATGCTTGGCTAATTATTTACTTATTTATTTATTTATTGTAGAGATGAGGTCTTGTCAAGTTGCCCAGGCTGGTCTCGAACCCATGGACTCAGACAATCCTCTCGCCTCAGCCTCCCAAAGTGCTGGGATTATAGGCGAGAGCCACCGCGCCCAGCCATAACAAATTATTAGAGGAAGGAAAATGTTAAGAAAATCATAAGGGAGAGAAAATATATTTACTGTCCATTAAGTGGAAGTGGATCATTATAAAGATCTTTATCTTCATCAACTTCATGCTGAGTAGGCTGAGAAGGAGGAGGAAGAGGAGGGGTTGATTTTGCTGTCTTTTTTTTTTTTTTGAGTTGGAGTCTCACTCTGTCACCCAGTCTGAAGTGCAGTGGCATACTTAGGGCTACTGCATCCTTGACCTGTTAGCCTCAGGTGATCCTTCCACCTCAGCCTTCCAAGTAGCTGGAACTGCAGGTGCACGCTACCATGCCTGGCTTATTTTTTGATTTATTGTAGAGACAAAGTCTCACCAAATTGCCCAGGCTGGTCTTGAACCTCTGGACTCAGGCAGTCCTTTCACCTTGGCTTCCCAAAGTGCTGGGATTCCAGTTTGAGCCACTGTGCCTGGCCGGCACATAACTTTTTTTTTAGTTGGAGTCTCACTCATTTGCTCATGCTGGAGTGCAGTGGCATGCTCACCGCAGCCTCGACCTGCTGGGCTCAGGTGATCCTTCTGCCTCAGCCTTCCAAGTAGCTGGAACTACAGGCACGCGCCACCATGCCTGGCTAATTTTTTATTTATTGTAGACACAAGTTCTCACCAAGTTCCCTAGGCTGGTCTCAAACTCCTAGAGTCAGGCAATCCTTTCACCTTGGCCGCCCAAAGTGCTGTGATTACAGGCTTGAGCCACCGTACCCGGCCTGATTTTGTTGTCTTAAGGGTAGAAGTGGTGGAGAAGGTAGAACGGGGATGCAAGCATGGTTGGCACATTCAGTGTAACTTTATGCAAATTATCATACTTTCTGTCTTTTTTGCTTTTTCATTTCTCTAAAAATGTTTTTATAGAGTACCAGTCCTTCTTCCACCATTTGCTTTAGTTTCTGTGTCTGTATCATGGAAGGATCCATGTCATAAAAGAGGTCAAAAGCAGTCTTAAAGAATCAGAACCCTTCTGCCAGACTCTCAGTCTGTTTTTTGGCACTGCTTCTTCTATGTCTTGTTCCTTATTGTCTGGCAGTGGTTCTGAAGCACTCATCTCTATCAAGGCATCTTCTGTTAATTCCTCTGGTGTAGTGTCTGTTAGCTCATGAATTTTTCCAAGATCTGTATCTTGAAGCCCTTTTCCCACCCCTTGCCTTCCCCGCCCCCCCCCCATTTCTACCATCTCTTTTATGATGTTTTTGATTGGCTCTGTCATAAATTCTGCGAAATCATGCACAGCATCTGGACACAGTCTTCTTCAGCAGGAATTTATTGTTTTGTGGTACTTCATGGCTTTCATGACATTTTCTATAACAAGGATGGCATCTTCAGTGGTGTAATCCTTCCAGACTTTCGTGATGTTCTCTCTGTCAGGGTTCTTTTCCGTAGTTTTGATAGTCTTTTCCTTAGAGTACCATGTGTATTGAGCCTTAAAGGTCCTTATGACCCCTGATCGAGAGGCTGAATTACAGACATTGTTTCTGGGGGCAAGTAGACTATTTCAATGCCTTCAGTGTTAAATTCATAGGATTCTGGGTAACCAGGGACATTGTTATATATATATATACGCCTTAAAAGGATATCACTTACTGGCAAGATACTTCCTGACTTCAAGTACAAAGTATTGATGAAGCCAGTCCAGAAAAAAGAGTTATCTTTGCCCAGGCCTCTTTGTTGTACAGCCCAAAGACTGACAGCTGGTATTTATCTTTTCCGTTCAAGGCTCAGGGTTAGCAGGTTCATAGATAAGGGTAGACCTGATCATCACCCCAATTGCATTTGTATAAAACAGTCATGTATTGCTGTTTTAAATTCTGGTGCTTGTTTCCCTTTGTTACTAATAAATGTCCTTTGTGGCATTTTCTTTTCCTGAATAGGGTGTTTTCATCAGCATTAAAAACTTGTTCAGGCAGATAACCTTTTTCCACAATGATTTTTTCAATGGCATCTGCTGCCTGTGGTTTGACAGAAGCTGCTTCTCCTGTTATCTTGACATTTTTAAAGCCAAACATCTTTGTAAAATGATCAGACCATCCTTTGCTGACAGTAAATTCTCCAGCTTTTGATCCTTTGCCTTCTTTTTGCTTTAAGTTGTCATATAGTGACTTTGTTTTTTCTCGAATCATATTAGAGCCTATAGATATGCCTTTCTTATAGCAATCCTGTACCACATAAAAGCTGCATTTTCAGTAGAAGATTAAAGGGAATTTTGCAAAAAGTTCAAGGTTTTTGCACTTCCTGGCACAACTGCAGTGATGGCTTCACAAATTTTCTTTCTTTCTTTCTTTTCTTTTTTGACAATGGTCTTTACTCTTCATTTGTCTTGAAATGATGGGAAGCTGCATGCCTTAGTCTATGGCACATGCAATTCAACCTTTTCTTGTAATGTCATGACTTTTCTCTGCTCCTTGGGGGCACTTCAGCATCACTAGTGGCACTTACTCTGCATTCCATGGTGTTATTCAACATGTACAGTATTGCAACTAAACAGGATGAAAAATATATAGGAACTATGAGACAGCTTTTTACTGTCATACATGATTTATTGGAGAGATAGACTGCTCACGTGGAGATGACTCATGTCACATGGTGTTTTGAATGAATCCTCATAATACTTGAGCACAGTGCAACAGCAGTAGGAGGTAGCCTCAAAATTAATACAGTAGTACAATGTGTTCTACACTTGATTTTATGCCATTATGGTTTAATATAGCATCCTTAACATGTTTTAACATTTATCTCGACTGTGAATAGCCTTATGTATGGTTTGTAAATGTTTGTTTGTATAAGTTTCGATGCATTTTAACTTTTTATAATAGATTTGTGTGAATTTCATGATAGACGATAAAGTAGGCTGGTATCTACCTATATTTTATGCATTCATAACATATCTTTTTCTTAAGTTTTTTATGTTTCTAGGCTATGTGGTCAGTCTATGAATTTTTACAAATTGCTGCAGATCTCCAAAGAATTTTTCAGTATATTTATTGAAAAAAAAATCCATGTATGGGTGAACTCGCACATTCAAACCCACGTTGTTCAAGGATCAACTGTATATATTCATTACCATGATTATCCGGGACTATTATTTATTAATGCACCTCATCATCCCTGCTGTAGAAAAGGACATGGTGCTTCGGAGAAGTTAAGTAAATCCTACAAGGTTTCATAGCCAGTAAGAACCAAGGTTTCTTTCAGGCTAACACCCTGGTGTTGGCCTCCTTCTTGTTCTGCATTTTGGTTCTGCCCTGGGTCTCAGCTGATTTCTCACATCTGTCTTATTAGAGTGTGGTCAAGTCCCTTCTGGACTTAGTGATTTGGCAAGAACTCCCCCACCCACCTGGTCATCCTCCTCCTGTGGGGCTGTGGGCTCAGCACGTTGAGTTTCGAGCCTGAGTAATCCCCTCTTCGCTTCCACCTACGCTGGGGCCTGTCAGGCAGGCAGCATTGTGGTGAACTGTCACTGGGCTGCTTCTTTGTCTGCTCTGTTCTATTTGGGACCATGGTGATGTCTCTTGCCCTCTGTGGCCTTTTTCCTTAACCTTCAGCCCTCCTAGAGTCAACTGTAGGGCACAGCTGGGGAAGGCAGCTCTTGTTCTGTCAGGTAGGTTTGTTGCTCATACAAACCTAGCCTAGGGTGCCCGAGTGCATGGGACAGGCCTTGGAAGAACTGCCCGAGCAGGTGAGGTGTGATGCCCCTCCTCCCATTCTCTATCCTCTTCATCTACTAGAGATTACTTTCTTCAAGTACTTGGTCCACATCCCTCCAGAATAGCTTCCTGCCTTCTGCCTGTCATGCTCAGAAGACTTTCTGTGTGTTCCAGAAGGGCTTCTCTCTTGTTAACCTTCCTTCCCCTAGCAGAGCATTGGAGAGCATGGCCCATGGTGTTAGACACACGTGGATTTGCCTCCTTCCCCCTCTCCCTGGCTCTCATTCAGCCTAGGACAAGTTACTTATCTTCACAATTCCCTGTTCTGTAAACGGGAGTAGGATTTTCAGCACAGAACCTAGAACATATAAACATACAGTCATGGCTAGCTATCATTTCAATCAACTGTTCTTGGCAAGGTGAAAAGAAATCTGATTAAAATAATTCACTGGAAGACATGAGTGGTGGTAGGTCTAACCCTCCCAGAGAGAAACATCTTTTGCCAGCAAATTCTTCAATCCTTGGTTTGGTGATGGGATAAGAAAGACATTACCCCTTCCTTTCTTCTCCCAGTGGGTGCAGGTGGGAGAAGCACGCAGGCAAGTGGGTGGGTGGGCTTGTTTCCAGTTCTCTGTCCTATCCGTTGTCCCTTTGTATTCACCCAGTGCCACAGGGAAGGGGCACGCAGTTTTGCACCTGCGTTTTAAAGGTTTCCCACTCTAGAATTTGTTATTGTATCCTCTTTGTTGATGACCCATCATGCCTAATATGGGATCACCTGTGCTGGAAGCTCAGGGGATTATATATCCTCTGCATTTCCCTCTTGGAAAGGCCTTTTGGTCTGGGATAAAAGGAAACTGACCCAGCCTGTGAAGATGTGCACCCCACAGAGTCCTTCATATCCCCCCGTCCCCAGGTCACATAAGACACTGAACTTCCCCAGGGATTGCCCAACCTGGCTGTGCATCAGTCTGAGGCAGGAGACTTTCGTGCACTCTGGGGTCCCATCTGGCCAAGGCCTGGGTGCAGGGTCAGTTCTCTACTCATCTGGCTCCTGTTTCTTTTTTTTTTTTTCTGAGTTGGAGTCTCACTCTGTCGCCCAGGCTGGAGTGCAGTGGCATGCTTCCTGCCGCTGCAGCCTTGACCTGCTGGGCTTGGGTGATCCTTCCACCTCAGCCTTCCAAATCGCTGGAACTAAAGGCACACTCCACCACCTGGCTAATTTTTTTTTTTTTTTGATTTGCTGTAAACTCAAGGTCTCACCAAGTTGCCCAGCTGGTCTTGAACCCCTGGCAATCCTCTCACCTAGGCCTCCCAAAGTGCTAGAATTACAGGCTTGAACCACTGTGCCCAGCCCTGGTTCCTGTTTATTCACAAGAATCCTTTGTGGGGAATTCTGTCTCTCACCTAAGATCCAGCACAAATGTTACTCCCTCTGGCTGAGTAACTTTCCTTTTCCTCTGGGCTTTCCTGGGTGATGTTCTGGCTTTTTCATGCTGGGCTGGAAGGTAATTATGTGGCTGCCTCTTCTGCTAGGATGGAGCTCTCTGTGGGGAGAACTGTGGGTCACCCATTTGGCATTGCCAACCTCTAGCATGGTGGCTAATACACAGGAGGCACCACTAAAGGTTTGCACCACACGTACCATGTGCTTCTGAATCACTTCTTCTTTTTTTTTTTTTGAGTTGGAGTCTCACTCCGTTGCCCAGGCTGGAGTGCAGTGGCACGCTCATGGCCACCGCAGGCTCGACCTGCTGGGCTCAGGCGATTCTTCCGCCTCAGCCTTCCAAGTAGCTGGAACTACAGGCACATGCCACCACACCTGGGTAATTGGTTGATTATTGTAGAAATGAGGTCTCGCCAAGTTGCCCAGGCTGGTCTCGAACTCGGGCAATCCTCTCACCTCCGCCTTCCAAAGTGCTGGGATCATAGGCGTGAGCCACCGCGCCCAGCCAAATCACTTATTGATATTTTAACTTCCTACTGCGTAGCGTGCAGCAGGTTCTCAGTAAAGGTTCTTCAGCAGAACAGTAGGGAACAGCGGAGTGTCCTTGGGTTGCTCTGAGTCCATACCGTTTACCTTTCCTTGTCAGCCTCTTCCCTTACCTGAGTTATCTCCCACGAGAATATGACCTGTATTACCCTTTGTTGGGTGCTTGGCCCAGAGTTGAAAACATCTAGGGTAGAAACAATAGGTTCACTGTTTCCCTCCCATCTAATGCATCTTTTGTATGTGTTGTTCACTGAGCTTTTGTGCTCAGCTTGAATTGAGGGCTGGGAGAACCCAAACAAACAAGATGGAGAATTAGAAAAAAAAGTGGCTTTGATATGTTCGTTCCCTATCCCAGATGTCTTAGCGAGTTACTGAGCTTTGTTTACCCAGCCCCTGTCGCCCTCCCCCTCACCAGATGGCTTTGCTGTCATCTGGGGTCCACCCCAGCAGGTCTGTTTGGGTATGTGTGGCTGTGTTCTCTTTACCCCTGAGCGGTCGCTCCTTTGTGCCCAGCTGCTTGTGACGTAGAGTTGGAGGTAAGGAATAACCACAGATAACTCTTTCGTGCCCGTTGTTTATTTCAGTGTAACTAAATTGTCACTTTCTTTGTTTCTTTTTCTGTTAAACATGGATTCTTGAGAACCTAGATTACAGTAGTGGTGATTTGGGGCAAAGCCAGATCCACAGAAATGTAAGGTATGGGGCAAATATGGGTGCTCTGGGAAACCCTCCCGTGGAGGCAGAGGGAGGGACCTGGGGATGCTTAGAGAAGCCCCTTTAAGGGATAAGGTGAGTCCCCGAGAGAAGCCACTGGCAGGAGGGCAGGAGTGAATGATGGGAATGAATGATCGGTCTGGGCAGCACTAGGGCTGTTTTAGAAGCCTCTCTGCCGCCTTAGGCCATGTCATCCAGCTGGCACATGCTTGAGTTGGCCAAATGCAGTTCCTCGACTTTCCACTTGCCTCCTGGGGACACTGTAGCAGCTCCTGTTACCTGTGGGAACCCAGGAGTTATTTATTGGTGTTGTTTAGAGACTTTCCTGGAACATCTTCAACTTCTCAGCCCACATTTCTCCTTTGAAGTTCCTGGGAGGTTAGAGAGGGAAGTACAAAGACTTCAGGGAAACTTTAAACATTCCTGATCTAGAAAAGGCGGGGAACTGAAGCTGGTCCCCTTGCGCTGGCCCAAACCTCCCCTTCTAGCCTCCGTCCTAGCCTGGCGGCCCACACATTCCTCTCCTCCTCCTCCTCTTCCTCTCAGTTATCCCGGCCCCAGGGCCTCCTCCAGTTTCAAGCCATTGCTGCCTTTCTGGGCACCCTCCTCTGAGTTGACTCAGCAGCCTTAGGTTTTCTAGTAAGGGTTAACTACAAAGGCACAGATTGGAGCAAGCGCCAAGGAATTTGGCTACCAACAGACTTTCCTTCTGCTCACTCTAACTCTGCACCCAGAGGGAAGAGGACTGCAGAACTTTGTGTTAGAGATGACCTGAGGCCTCATGACCTCATGATCTGGGCCATCAAGCCACGTTCCTCATGGCCCAGCCCCAAAGCACCTTTGATGGGTGAAGGGGTCTTAACATGCCAAAGGCACTGTGGCATGAGTAGGGAAACCCCTCTTTCTAGAAAATATCATGTACCATCAATGGGGTAGAGCCGCCACATCTTAGGACATCTGGGTACCATTCAAACAGCGTTGTACAGTTACTACCGGCTGACGGTATTCCAGTAGTTGTCCCTCAAGGCAGCCCTGTTTTGGAGGAACTGTTATTGAAAACATACTTTTTCACTATAATTTAAGGATGAATTAATTTAGGTAATTATTATTTTTCCTTACACGGTAGTTTATAATTTCAAACTTTCTGTGTTTATTTTTCCTATCTTCCCAGCTGGATTATGATCTTCATTGAAGGCAGAAAGCCTGTGCCCAATATGCTGTATCTACTACAGTGCCTTGTGCATAGAACTCTCATAGTAAATTTAGTCTTGCTAGTATTGCGTTAAAATGTATTTTTGAAGGCAAAGGTGAACATATAAACAGCCCTATTTGCTTTCTGTTCTGTTCGTAGCTTGTCCTATTTGCTTTCTGTTTTCTCCCCACAGAGAGAAAGACACCTAGGTGGGCCAGGCATTGCAGAGGGCTATGACTTTGTGTAGGAGTCATTTTGGACTTGACCTGGGGTCCCGTTGTTTTAACAACATGAGAAGAGCAGTGCTTCCATATTGTACAGCTCTAGGGCATGTCATTCACATCGTCAGGCATGTGAACAGTGTCTCCTGGAGCTATCTGCAGAGGCATATTTTGAATCAGAGGAACTGTCATTTAAAGACAATTTGTCAGTTACCAGATCTCTAGGACATTAGCGTAGATGCATTTGTCAGTTCGATTCTAGTCTCATCATCCGACAAATCACGCTTCCCATTTTTCCTTGATATTTTCCACTTTTCACTGGCGTACATCATTTTTGCATAGCATTAGTCTAGAATAGTCTAAAATTTTTTATTTTGCTCTTTTTGCGAAAGCTATAATTGCAGCCTTTCTGTGCAATCACAGTCCTTGTCATGGTTGCCAACTTAATTATTGCACCAAGTGGACTGCAATTCATGGTTTGACCCCTTGACACTTAGCTTCCTGTGGTTTGCTGTTATAAAGGATGGACAGAAGGCAAAGGGAGCTCTTATTTGTTCACATTGACCTGTGCCAGTCCCTGTGCTAGAAACTGAATTATCTCATTCATTTATTCCTCTTAACAATTATTCATAGAGCTAAGACTCGACTGGTTAAGTTACTTAATACTGTGAGCTGATATATATTGAACTCTCACTGTGTATCAGATGCTCTGCTAAGAACTTTCCATGCAGTCTCTCATATCTCACTGCACCCTATAATATACATATTGTCATTTCCCCGTGCTTTGGGAGGCTGAGGTGAGTGGATTGCCTGAGCCTGCGGGTTCGAGACCCACCCGGGCAACTTGGCGAGACCTCATCTCTACAATAAATCAAAAATTAGCCAGGCGTAGTAGTGCGCGCCTGTAGTTCCAGCTACTTGGAAGGCTGAGGTGGAAGGATCGTCAGAGCCCAGCAGGTGGAGGCTGTAGTGGCCCGGAGCGGCCACTGCACTCCAGTCTGGGCGACAGAGTGAAATTCCAACTCAAAAACAAACAAACAAACAAAAAAACCCCAAAAACATATTGTCATTTCCACTCTTCAGAGAATGATATTAATTCCAGGAAATGCTTAGATACCTTCCCCAAGGTGTCATCCCAGATCATGGGGAGGAGAGAGTTGACCAAGTTTGTCTGAACCATCTAAAACTCATGGTCAGTATACTGTCAACTCTGTGAGGAAGTTTTTTCCCCCCGTTTTTGTTCTTTGCCGAGTTCCCAGTGCTGGCACACAGTTGGTGCTTGGCACATAGTTGGTGCTTGGTAAAAGCTTGTTAATGAATAACAGTGTTATCCACATTATGTAATCAGGTTCAGGTTTCTTTGATCCAAAGTCTTTGTTTTTTCTTCTATATCACTGTCTCAGGCACAGGGGAGTAGAAAACACATTTACACACACAGGCAGATACAGACACATATATTTGTGAATTTGTATGTATGTGACTGACTGTTCTTATTGAAGTCCCACTCGATCACCCAGACTGGAGTGCAGTGGCCGCTCCTGGCCACTGCAGCCTCGACCTGCTGGGCTCCGGCGATCCTTCTACCTCAGCCTTCCGAGTAGCCGGAATTACAGGCGTGCGCTACCACGCCTGGCTAATTTTTTTGATTTATTGTAGAGATGAGGTTTCGCCTACCCAGGCGGGTCTCGAACCCTCGGGCTCAGGCAATCCACTCACCTCAGCCTCCCAAGGCGCAGGATTACAGGCTGAGCCACCGAGCCCGGCCTTATTGAACTTTTTAATTGAACTTAAATTTTTTTCATTAGACTTTAATTTTTTAGAGCAGTTTTAGGTTCATAGCAAAATTGAACAGAAGGTATGGAGGTTTTCCATATACTCTGTCCCCATACATGCATAACCTCTCCTCATTGTCAGTATTCCCCACCAGTTGAACCTACATTGACACATCCTTGTCACTCAAAGTCCAAAGTTTACATTAGGGTTACTCCTGGTGTTGTGCATTCTGTAGTTCTGGACAAATATACAATGATGTGAATCTACCATTATAGTATCATACAGAGTAGTTTTACTGCCCTAAATATCCTCTCTGCTCTGCCACTTAATCCCTTCCTTTCTCCCAATACCTGGCAACCACTGATCTTTTTACCATCTCTGTAGTTTTGCTTTTTCCAGAATGTCATAGAACTCAGCCTTTTCAGATCGGCTTTTTCTTTTTTTTTTTTCTTTTTTTTGAGTCAGAGTCTCACTCCTTCGCCCAAGCTGGAGTGCAGTGGCATGCACGCTCACGGCCACCCCTGCATCGACCTGCTGGGCTGCGGTGATCCTTCGGCCTCAGCCTTCTGAGTAGCCAGAACTACAGATGCGCGCTACCACGCCCGACTATTTTTTTAAAATTTTGTTGTAGGTACAAGATCTCGCCAAAGTTGCCCAGGCTGGTCTCGAACCCACGGGCTCAGGCAGTCCACTCGCCTCGGCCTCCCAAAGTGCTGGGAATACAGGCTTTTTCACTTACAAAAATGCAGTTAAGCTTCCTCTGTGTCCTTTTGTGGGTTGATAGGTGATTTCCTTTGAGGGCTGAATAACACTCCATTGTCTGGATGTACCACAGTCTCATTATCCATTCATTTACTAGAGGACGTCTTGGTTGCTTCTAAATTTTGGTAATTATAAATAAAGCTACTTATTATAGACATCCATATGTAGGTTTTTCTGTTGACTTAAGTTTTCAACTCCTTTGGGTAAAATTACCAAGAAGCACGATTATTGGACTGTGTGGTAAGAATATATTTAGTGTTATAAGAAACCGCCTAACTGTTTTCCAAGGTGGTGCCACCCTTTTGCATTTCTACCAGCAATGAATGAGAGTTCCTGTGACTCCGCATCCTTGTCAGCAGTTGATGTTGTCATTGCTTTTGGATGTTGGCTACTCTAATAGGTATACAGTTGTATCTCGTTTTTTGTGATCTTTTTCTTTCTTTTGGTTTATTTTGTTAAGAATCACTGTGAGGAATGTAATTACTGGAGCAAATGGTAGAAACATTTTGTAATTTCTTAAAAAAAAATCTCAATTTTTAAAAATTGCTGGTTAAGTCAGTGTGTCTTGTTACTAGACGTGCAGAAAAAAATCCAGTTTCACTACTACCTTGCCAGCACTATTTTTAAAAATACTCATATATACATTTTATTTTGTTTAAATAATACCCCAATAAAAAGTAAATATTGCAGTAAAGATTACACGAGAAAGTAATTATATTGAACTATAGTGATCAATATGTTCAGCACAAGTGTTTAAAATATGGAATAGAAAAGGTCTTCATTGTCCCTTAACATACAAAGCGACACACACATCAGAAGCCCGGACTCCAAAATCCCAGTCATCTACTGCCTGGATGAACCTCTAATTTTGGGCTACCTGTGGGTGTTGCATCCAATATGCTGCCCTTACATAGCATGCCACTATGTACCATGTTAGCCTGGAATCACTACATGGTCAGGTCTTTGCCAGCACTGTTAAAAAAAAAAGTATTCTTTACTAATGTTCTAAAGGAGTACATTGCTACCTCAATATTTTAATTTGTTTCTATTTTATTATTTGCTTAGCGATCTTTTAGGAATGTGCTGTTTAGCAAGATATCATGTTTGCTTTGAAGCGTGGTGCTACCACCTCTAAACAATGAATGTTTTTCAGGACCCAAGCCCGTTGTCTATCTGCAGCATGGTCTGCTGGCAGATTCCAGTAACTGGGTCACAAACCTGGACAACAGCAGCCTGGGCTTCATTCTTGCTGATGCTGGTTTTGATGTGTGGATGGGCAACAGTAGGGGAAATACCTGGTCTCGGAAACACAAGACTCTTTCAGTTTCTCAGGATGAATTCTGGGCTTTCAGGTATTTTTCAATTGGTTATGACATGGGTGCATTTCCTTCAGACCCTAAGAGCAGACACATGGGATTTCAGCAGAAGAGGTAGACGGATGGGTGACAGAAATTGTAGGGGGGGAAGCTGATGTCCCTTGAATGGTTTTAAACCTCGCTAGGAATTTAATGACTAGCAGTAAGGTAAATTATAAGTAAGTGATTACATTAAGAATTGGATTCCGTTAGGAATTTTTAAGTTATTTTGGTGTTTCTGGTGATGTGGGAACCACTGGGTCCCCTAACCTTTCTCCTTCCTCCATACACATGTGTTCCCAATGTTCACTTTGTTTCTTTCCAAAAATTCTCCTCTTTTCTCTCTTACTGGCCTTACTGGTTAAACTCTGTACGATATTGAACATGTTGCTTAAGCCCTCTGTATCTCAGTTTCCTCATTTGTGAAATGGGGGATAATAAACACCTACCTCATGAGGTCACTGGGGGCTTCAAGGAGAGGCTACAGGGACAGAGCCTGGCACACTGGATGTGCTTGTTAATAGTTGGCTTCTCTGCCTCCTGATGGCAAACACACAAACACATGCACTCATGCATACACCGGAGTTCAGGGCTGTGTCTTGGTACCAGGCAGTAGAAAAGGTCAGCACTGAGAATTGGGGGTGGAAATAAAAAAGAAAGAAAAGGTGAGCACCATGGCCACTTCCAGGCTTGCCTCTCATTTGTAAAACCAGAGCCTCCCTAGGACGTGAAACCCAAGAAGAGGGCTTCTACCAAAAGGCAAGGACAACCACATTGCTTTTGTCATGCTATTTGTAACAGCAAATTGGACACTACCCAGATACATGTCAGCAGTGAATGGATTAATAACATGTGGTGTATTTACATAGCTGAATGAGAATGAGAAGCCTACGACTGTATGCAGCATGAATAAAGCCAGATATAGAAGAATATACTCTCTTCAATCCCATGTATAAAAAAATAAAAAATAGGTGAGACTAATTTACGGTGTGAAAAATTAGGATGACAGCTACTGAGCCTGAAGGGGCTTTTGCAGTCCTAGGAATGCTCAGTTTCCTGAACTCAGTGCTGGTTTACCCGCCTGTGTTCAGACTGTGATAACCCATTAAATTGCATACTTAGTATTTGTGTGCTGTTGTATTTTATATACTACTTCAATGAAAGAGTTTCTTTTTTGGATTACAGTTATGACGAGATGGCAAAATATGACCTACCTGCTTCAATTAACTTCATTCTGAATAAAACTGGCCAAGAACAAGTGTATTATGTGGGTCATTCTCAAGGCACCACGATAGGTATGTATGTAACAAGACTGAAAGTTGATATGTCTTTATTCAGTCTGCACTTGTTCTTAAAGACGAAATGTAAAAATGTCCCAATGCAGTTTATTTTTAAAGGCCAAAGAGAAATAACAGAGCAAGGAATCTTGGTAATATTTAGTCTGCTATGGAAATTCATGATATATGATTCTCTTGAAATTGAACAAATTAATGTAAGATGCATCTTATTATGTCTTTTCCTAGTTAAGCAAGATGGGGGTGTGAGAGGGAAGAAAACAAGTTTTCTAAGTTCAGAGACTTTAAAAAACAAGAAAATGTACTGACTTTGAAAGCTAACTGGAGTATAACTAACCGTGATAGCAAGTTACACTTTATTTATCAACTGTATTTAAAAGCTATATCCATAGGTGGGCTCGGTGGCTCAGCCTGTAATCCCAGCGCTTTGGGAGGCTGAGGTGAGTGGATTGCCTGAGCCCGCGGGTTCGGGACCCGCCTGGGCAACTTGTCAAGACCTCATCTCTACAATAAATCAAAAATTAGCCGGGCATGGTAGCGCACGCCTGTAGTTCCAGCTACTTGGAAGGCTGAGGTGGAAGGATTGCCGGAGCCCAGCAGGTTGAGGCTGTAGTGATCGGGAGCGGCCACTGCACTCCAGTCTGGGTGACAGAGTGAGATTCCAGCTCAAAAAAATAAAAAATAAAATAAAATAAAATAAAATAAAAGTTATATCCATTTCTAATTTATGTTGATTATAAAAGTCATGTGTGTTCATTGTAAAGAAAAACAAACAAACAAAAAATTACCAAAGGTTAAAGAAAAAAATTGCAAGCAAGAGTTTCTCTAGTTGGGGCAAGGACCCTGTCTTATAATTTATTTAATTCTCCCTTTTAGTGTTTACTATGACTGACACCTTTGTGTTCATGTCACGTGACCTTCTTAGACTACGTTCCTAGGAGGCTTACTGTAGGATAGGTATGAATGCTTTCGGGGTCTCAGTATAAATGGTTAAAATGCCTTGCCTGTGGGAAAATGGAGTCAGGTATTTTTCTTCATTTATATTCCTTCTTTTCTGACTTGTCTACTTGAGTCATTTACCCCACTGCTTTCTAGACATTCTGGGGCCAAGTGGCAAGAAGTGACCTCAGAGGGGATTAAATGACATTTTAAAACCAGGAGATTTGAATAGTGTGAGCTCCTTTGGGGACTTTGTTGGTTTGTTTGAACGGCCGTGAATTGTTCTTGGAGGGAGGGGCAGCGGGGATTGAAGGTGAGGGTTGGAGGGCTTAGAAATATTCAGAGCGGTGTGGCTCACACTGTTCAAGGAACAGGGAAGAATTTTTTCTGATTTTTCCCAGTCTGGATTTCTTCCAGTGCATATCTAGGCTTAGATTTGGAACAAGCACTTAACAGATACTTGATTTACTAGCTGAATCAAATTCAGTGTTGGCGCACTCAGTTCAGGGGCCCCATTTCAAGTGTTTTGCCTCGTGCAGGCGGCATCGCTTGCGTGTCTCTCAGGCTGCTGCTAGAGGTCGTCACGAGCAGGAAGGACGTCCCAGAAGATGGCATTCCTGTGATCTTCTTTTTATTCTCACAGGTTTTATAGCGTTTTCACAGATCCCTGAGCTGGCTAAAAGGATTAAAACGTTTTTTGCCCTGGCTCCTGTGGCCTCGATCGAGTTCTGTACCAGTCCTCTAGCCAAATTAGGACGATTTCCAGATCTTCTCATTAAGGTACTTGGATCCTCCTCCTCCTCCCTTTCCCCTCCCCACAAATTTCCTCCTCAGATCTGAAGAATCGACCCTTGGAGGGAGAGTTTGTGCCTTCCTCCTCTGCGTTTTGCTGTCAATGGAGCAGTGGGTTTTTCTTTCCCCCTTCTCTCCAGGGGTGTCAGGGGAGTCTATCATTCACTGTACACTAGTGCCCCGTGTACTTGGGTTTATGCAGCTCTGCCCACCACACAAAGAGCACAAGAAAGGCTTTGGGAAAATAATGTGGACATTCATGGCATTGCCCTTATTTCTCTAGGTGAACCTGTGCGCAGGACGAGGCTGAGGGGATGGGAGACAAGAAATGTGCCGTTCCCACATGCCCAACCCTAGCCACATTGAGGGTGATCTAAAGACACTGTCAATATATATATATATTTTTTGAGTTGGAGTCTCACTCTGTTGCCCAGACTGGAGTGCAGTGGCTGCTCCCGGCCACCGCAGCCTCGACCTGCTGGGCTCCGGCGATCCTTCCGCCTCAGCCTTCCAAGTAGCTGGAACTACAGGCGTGCGCTACCAC
>CAUYQG010275042.1:0-23083 GCA_963574415.1 Tarsius wallacei | reverse complement strand
AGAGCCAGGTTCGGTGGCTCAGCCGGTAATCCCACTCCTTGGGAGGCAGAGGTGAGTGGATTGCCTGAGCCCGCGGGTTCGAGACCCGCCTGGGCAACTTGGCGAGACCTCATCTCTACAATAAATCAAAAATTAGCCGGGCGTGGTAGCGCATGCCTGTAATTCCAGCTACTCGGAAGGCTGAGGCGGAAGGATCACCGGAGCCCAGCAGGTCGAGGCTGTGATGGCCGGGAGCGGCCACTGCACTCCAGTCTGGGCGACGGAGTGAGACCCCAACTCAAAAAAAAAAAAAAAAAAAAATGTGGGAAGAGCAGAAGCTGGTGACTTCTATTTGTTCGGTGTACTTTCCATATCAGCTGGGGGGTAGGAGAGGGCAGAGGGACAAGATACTAGGTGGAAGTTTAAGGATGGGAGAAGAGCAAGAAAATATTTCAGAGAGTAAAGAATATGCGAAGGGGGCAGAAAAATCTCAGGGTTCAATGCCATTTGAGATTTCTGGCAAATGTTAAAGTGACTCTGGTCAGAACTGCTGTTGGTTTTTCTCTGGCAAACATCAACTACTTGGCCCTTCAGAGGTGGCCTCAAACTACCTTTCCAACCATTTTCTGACATTCCTATCATTTTCCTCTGAGGTTTTCAATCTTCCTGGCTGCAGGATCTTTTTTTCCCTGTACACATTATATTCAGTGCCCCACTTTTTTTTTTTTTTTAAGATGACAATGAGAACAAAAGCAAGGCTGTTCTGGAAGAAGCTGAGCTAAGGGATAAATTCCCCCACCAACTTCTAAGGCATAAATAAGGAATACCAGGGCTTGAAACCAAAGATTTACCCTGGCCAGTGGTTCTCAAACTTGAATGTTCTTGAAATCACTTGTCTTGTTAAAATGTACATTCTGCTTTAGTAGGTCTGCAGAAGCTCAAGACTGCATTTCTAACAGGTTCCTGAGTGTTAGCTGATACCTCTGTCCTGTGAACTACACTGTGAGTGACAAGGTCCTAGACTACAGCCAAAGCCAACTGAATATTCTCTGCTCTGCTTAATTTGGCCAGCTGCTGGTCCCCTGGTCACATTCACTTTTTCCTGTCTTCTGTAGCTGGGAAAGTCTACTTCTTCAAGGTCCTCCTCAGTGTCACCTCCTCTCAAGTCTTTTCCAAGTACCCCAGGCAAAAGTAACCATGATTGAGTTCCTGTTCCCATCTTGGACCCATCTCTTGCCATGTTACCCTCCTGCCAGCAACTATACCTCTGCTCCAGACACACTAGCTTCCCTGCAGTTCCCCCAACAAGCCAGGCTAGCCTTGGGGCTTTTGCAACAGTAGATCCCTCTGCCTGAAATGCTCTTACTCTAGATACCCTCAGGGCTAATCCCTTCACCTACTTATGCCTTTGTTCAAAGTCGTCTTCTTAAGGAAGTCTATTCTATGCCCACCCCATTTAACACTTTCCACCTCCAGCATTTCAGGCACTCTAGTTACTTGTACATCTATCTATCTTAAGTCTACTTTCCCTGCAGGTATGGGGAATCCAGGGTCCACAATAACACAATAGATTCATTTTGCATCTGAAGCATCTTGCAGTGTCTCTTACATTAAAAAAAAAAAAAGGCAAAATATCAAGTCAATAGCTGACATAACTTTTAATTAATGAATGTGAATTAGATTTTTGACACCTCAAACAACGTTATCACCAGCAAAGGTGTGAAAAATACAAGAAAGAACATGATAACAAAATAGATAAAGAAAGTAAAGCAAAGGCACAAGGATAATTCTAAGATGATAATTCATAACTCAAAAATACACAAGGATGCCAAGTACAATGGTGACATTACACCATGAGCCAGGATAAAGTAAGCATTAATTTAACATACAATCTAATAATTTGCTATGTTTTATCATTTAAAATGCTTTTTAAAGAGCAGCTAACATTTATCTATAAAGAATTTACCATGTGTCAGCAACTATTTAGGTGTCTTATAAGTACTAACTTATTTAATCCACATAACAAACTTATGAAGTAGGTAGTATTATCACCCCTATTCTATAAACAAGGAACTGAGAGACAAAATAACTTGCTCAAGATCACATAGCCAACTAAACACTGTGGATCCAGAGCCCGGCTCCTAACCACTGTGCCCAGGTAGCTAAAAAACTATAAAGATTTACTTAGAACTGAAAGTCTTATCTTTAGGGAAGTTACTATGTTAAAACTCTGTACTATACTTTTCATAAATAAATTCTGTATTTGTTCTCGCCCTACATGCTTTGTACATAAGCAATGATTTTCTTTCTGTAAAGGTAAAAATTGTTTTTCAAATAGTTTTCTCCCATATTAATAGCTGATACTCTGTCCATCCACAAACAGCTTTTAAGACTAAGAAAAAGAAAGAAAAAATATGAAAGAAATGAGTAACTCCTGGGCTAACCCAGGAGGCACAGCTTGGTAGCTAAGGATGCGGGTATGAGTCCCACTCAGTGCTGAGACTCCAGCAGGTAATGACTTCAGCCTTTGCACATTCCTCCCATGTAGAATTCTTCCTGGCTGGTGAGCACTCTCCCCCATTTTCCACCCCACACCACTACCATCTTATTTTTGGAAGGATTCTTAACTGAGTTCCACAATCCCTAAGAAATCCACAGACAGAATTCAAAGGACCCTGAACTTGGCAGAATGTGTTCTCTGTAATTTTTTTTTTATTATTCACTTACAAGCATTATTCTGAGAAGGGCTCCAGACTTTACCAGACTGCCATAGGGATCTCTGGTACAAAAAAGAAAATGAGGGTAAAAGTAGATACAGGAAAGTAAGCTAGGAGGCTCTAATAGCAGTCTAGGAAAGAGGGAAAGAGGTGAGAATGGAAAGAAAGGGATGAAACTAAGGAATATATCTAGGTATGCCTAAAGAAAATGGCATCTTTCACCTTGCTTCTACTTACCTTATAAAAAGATAAGCTGCCTCTACTTCTACTCATTTACTCCTTAAATCTTTAAACTTTGAACACACACACACAAACCCAAATCAACCATTCTTGCAAAAAGTACAGGCATAGAGTCAAGCTCCTTGAAGCAATTAATCCTGCCGATCTCCTTGCTGAGTTTTTCCTGCTTCCTGTCTCTTCTTCCTCCATCCTTCTCTCAGAGCCAATTGTCCTCAGTTTCTCAGCTTCTCTGTCAGAAATCTGATTTACCCTGCATGGCATCAACCACCAATTTGTATGGGCAAGTCTCAGTTATCTATCCCAGCCTTAACTTTGCTCCTGAGCCCAGATCCCACAATTCCAACATCCCATGTGGTACTGTACCTGGATCCACCCACTATCACCTACAGTTCAACATTTTTAAATCCAAATTGCGTGTATCCCTTCCCAGCACTCAATTTCTTCTCCTAACTTTTTAATTTATTATGAGGTCACCATTCTTCCAAGGACTCCTCACATATGGCTGGGAGGAAACCCTGAACATTTCTCCCTATGTGTAAAGTTACTCCTTTCACAGCAGTGAGTAGCCCTCAGACTATCAGCAACACCAGAGGGTGTGATAAAAACAGAGTCTCAGGGCACACCCCCACCAGGCCTGCTGAATCAGAGTCTGCATTTTTTAAAAGTTCCCAAGTGATTAATAAGCATATTAAATTTAGAGAAGCAATGGTCTAGCACTTTTAATGTTACCAGCTTAACCGCATCCAAATTTTATCATTTTTAAGCACCACTGACTGAATCCTTATGATGTGCTAATTACAGTGCTAGGCCTTAAATACATTATCTCCTTTAACCCTCAAAATAGCCCTGTGAGAAAACAATCATCTCCATTTTAAGAATGAATAAATTGAGGCTCCAATGACTAAATCACCAGCAAAAAGAGCCCATTAATGCTAAAGTCAGAATTTGAACCTCATCTGATCACAAACCATTTGTCATATTGCAAATTCTCTTCAATTACAAAATCTGTATTTCAAAGGATATGTTGGCAGAATTAACTACTCTGATTGATTACACTGTCTGATCCACCTAAGGTAGATTTGATTGGTTTATTACAATTCTTGCTAAAGGCATAGCAGATCATCCTGCCTTAGGAAGAGAAATCACTGACCTGCCATGAGACATCATTCTGAATACTACTAAAGTTTAGTAACTCTAAGTACTAAGTACTGAGAATATGATAAAAGCCAAAGAATGTCACATATGTTCCAATCCACCCAAAACTTAGAGCTACTACAGTTCACTCTAAGGTATTTGATAAACGGAAAAGAAAATATATTCTGTTCTCCAAATATAACCCCAAGTTTTAGAAAAAACTGTTTTCCTAGCAATAAACTTTGTGTATGTCTGTTTGGCATATTTCTTTCCTCTGAAAAGTAAAAAGAAGAAAACAAATAGTTTCAGGAGACAAGTTCCTGAATGAATGGTTGGTTGAATTCCAGTCAATGAATTTATCTAATGTCTAGCTAATTTTTATCTTAATGTAATTGTCATCATATTCTACTCAATGTCATTCACATCATTTTTAAACCTAGCTTCCTTATCTTTTCTCAGTACACAAATATAAACCCGTGAACCTGAAAAAAAATCACTATTTGTCCAATACAGTAGTTGTCTATTTCAGGTCTCAGACCTTGTTGAGAATATGATAAAAGCCAAAGATGCTCTACCAGGAACACCACATATCCTCCAATCTACAGGAAACAAAGCACATGGCTTTCAGGTTGACCCCCTAGACCCCCACAGGTGGGCCCCACAGACATCCAGATAAACACCCCAGGCCTATCACTAGGACAGAGACCTTCCTGACCCTACCTGCTCTTCTCTGGGTACTGTTCTTTCCCCAACTTCAACAGGCAGGTACACCATGTTTTTGTAGCTGATCAGTCCAGGGGATGGTACAACTGACCAAAGCCAGACCAACTATAACCCTTCCATGGGATTTTTATAACTGGATTGGAGACAGGAAGCCCTTTTGGAGAGCACAAATTACAAAACGTGAAATTCAGGAACCATTAGTTCCCTGCCCTGTAGAGTAAGCCAGTCAGCTATGAAGGAGAATAAAACCAAAACAGAAGAGTCCAGCAGCATCCAAGCACCTGGCATGGTTTGGTTTCCAATTTTTCCCTCTATTGTGATAGGCTCCTCAAATCCCCCTAATACTTAAAAGTTGGCCAAAGCTCATTTGAGTTTCTACAGCTTAAAACCAAAAGACTAACATTATTACTTGGCGACTTCTAAATACTATATTTGTTTCAAGCAAGTTTTGTGTCCTTTAAGATTTTTCTATGCAGATCATGATGTGTTCCTTTGGATATTTAAATAGGTTTTTAAATACTATTTTCGGAAAAGCTCACATTTCACTGTGTATAGAAATCCCTTAGACTATCCATTTTAAACAAATCTTGGCTCATATCATTCAACATGCTCCACACACTATTAAAATATCATTTTAAGATGCTTGCTGCCTGATCATTTTTAGTTTAATTCCAAATGTAACAAGACAAAACTGCCTTCTTAAGTCATCTTTTCCTTTATGTATTCAATTATGTTCTCTGTTTAAAATACTTAAAATAAAAATTGGCACTGATCCATTCACCGATGGGTATTTTAAGTTAGAAAGCAGTAACATATCAAATTAACCGCAGAATGTCAGGCTTATTCCTGACACTAAGCATTGCCCAAATCAAGATTTTCATTACCACCACAATGGACTTGAAAATTTTCACCTTAATTGCAAGTTGCTACATTTCAATCAAATAGACTTTGACTTAATAGACTGCAATGCAGTTTGGCTACAATCAATATAAGAAACTCTTAGTTCAGTCTCTTAAAATCACCATAGATTTTCCTTCCCCTCTAGTCAAGGCCCTAAAAATTCCCTGAATGGTGCTGCATTTGCAAGGGTATAGCAGTAATGCAACTTTTATGATATACTATTACTATTCTATGACTCCCAGTATAACATTGTGTAAACATAGTTGAATCTTGAGTTAGAAAAAAACTTGGAAATCATCCAGTCCAACAACCTTACTTCACTGATGCAAACACTGATGCAAACACTGGTCAACATGCCCAAGGTCAACAGTTAGAATTAGAGAATCAGAACACAGACCTAATGAGCATTTACCATAGTATGTGGAAGACGCACAATTCCCTTATAAGATGCCTATATGACAAAATGAATACACACTCTCCCTTTAGTGCTCCAAATTTATGGTTATTCCTAAATATCATTACAAGTCCAAATAAATTTTAAAAGTCACAAGATTGCTACATTCATAACGAATCTTTTCATTTGAATTATCTGTGCCTTCTCTGTTATGCTTTCTCAAATGTCCCTATTCTATACATCACTATGCTTGCTTGTTCTTGACATATTCTCACATTGCGCTATAAACTTTGGTGCACAGACGGTCATATAAAACATTTACCTAATACTAGGCGATGTCACCTAAGATGAAATCAATCAGAAAAACATGGCATCTAAATGTTCATATTTCATCTTTATATACACCTCCATTCTTTTTTCAAGAATAATATATTAAAGAAAAGACATTTTGAAAAAGTCTATGAAACAGATCTTTCTTATGCCAACTCAGAGCCCTCAAAATAAAGATATCTGAACAAAAACATGAGATGTGTTTTATAGCAATCTTTCCTATAGAAGCTGGCACTACATGCACCAAATATATATTATATATCTGAATTAATAAAATGCTTACATTATATACCATGGAAACTTCACTCTTCGCTATGTATACTTAGAATTGTTAACTTTTCCTGAGAGCAAAAGAAAATAACACTAAATGTACTGTCTACAAATAATAGATTATTTTTAAGTAATTTCAAAATATTTTCAATCAGTAAGAAACTCTAAAGCAAGTGTAGCAATTCATAAATACAAGGTAGCAACATAACTGGTCACAGTGAAACATGCACAATTACAAGATTTTTTCTAAAGTAAACTGTAATTCAGACTAGTTCTGAATTCACAGACAGCACACTCTTTTTCACAGCATACTGTTGGGGCTAGTTTACTAGATTGAACTCTGAGACACAAACACTCTCCTGACCAAAACACCAGAACTCCAAAGGAGATAAAAGCACCCATAAAAATGAGTAGGACACTAAACTACACGTGTCCTATTTTTGTATTAAAAGATCGTATTCTAGTATTAAGGGACCTACAACTAACATAATAAAAGTGCTTAACAGTATTATACATAACTCTAGATTGTAAACATATCACACAGGAAAGATTTCATTACATTTTCTATAATAAAACTTTGGGAAGGAGCTTTTGGTGCAGTAGCCTATGCTGTTGTAACAGCTTACATACCCAACGGCTAAAGAAGTTGTCAGGAAGTTGAAATGAACTTTGGTGATTAGGCATTAAGCTGGATAAAAATAATAATTTCTCAACGTTTTCAAAAACAGTCACTCCATGCAAACACAATCGATCCTGATACTGTTTCACCTTTTCCCCAGCTCTGCTTGGTGGGGGAAAAAAATACACATACACACACAAAAGCGATGATTTTGCGCCATTTTCAACAATTTCATTAAATTAAGAGTGTACTTTTAAAAACCAACATGGTTTTCTGTGATTCCCATGATGCTGAAAGGGACACACAGACATTCACCGAAATACACAACACGGAAAAGCAAACTTACACTTTTCCTCTGCTGCTGACTACTGCAGTGGGTAAGGTCATGGTCAAAATTCACAGGCTCATTTAAACTTTCATGGCTGAGCCAACAGCTCCTATCGTGTTTCCTGATCCTATCTAAGTAGATTAAAACTGCAGGAGTTTCGGGCTGTAAAATCAGCAGGAGGCTATTTCAGACCCTCAAACCGCAGTCCGCATAGCCCGCAGCGGCGCATCTTCCACCGCCCCTGGATGTGTGTTAAGCTAACCTTTGCAAGCGTTCTCCTCCAGCCTGAAACAAGCCCCAAAGCGGTGCGGGCAAGACCACCTCCCATCGCGCCCGCCGGGACCCCCTCCTGATGTCACCGCCCCGGCCGCCCTTCCGCAGTCGGGGACTCCTGCCCAGGTCCCCAAAGTGGGGGGAGGAGGTCTCCCCGACAAGGGCTCGAAGCCCGCACAGCGGCAGGGCGATGCGGGAGAGGAGCAGAGAAGATGCTCAACGCCAGAGCCATATTTACATTGGCTTCTTCTTTGCCAAAAAGCCTCCTTGCGCCCAATAATATTGCCTTTAAAGGAAGAAAAGGGATCTAAGCACTAAAGCTGCTGCCCCAAATATCCTCGCTCTCCAGGATCCGCATCCCTGTCCTCCCGCGGGAGGCTCCGGACGCTCCCGGTCAGTACCGGTACACCTGCCCGCCGGCGGAGGACACGGGCGCCCGCCGCCCCCGACACAAGGGGAGCGACCGCTGGGACAGGCCCCCAGCAGCCCCCGCTGGGGCTGACAGCCGAGGCGCAGTCACGCGTGCCGGCACAAACTTCCCACTTACCGGGCGGCGGGGACTGACGGCGGGCGGACGAACAGGGGGCGGCACCAGCCATGGGGCTCAGATGCAGACGGGACCCCCAGTCCCGCACCCGCCGTAGGTCCAAGGCGGCGCAAGCGGAGCCCGGGCGGCCCGGAGGAGCGGGCGCGCGCGCGGGGCTGGGAACACCGAGGGGGCGAGCAGCCCGGGACCGCCAGGGCCCCGCGGACCGGGCCGGCTCGGGCTCCCGGCCCCGCAAAAGCAGCAGCCGGAGAAGGGAAGCGAGGAGGAGGAAGGGGACTGCGCGCCGCAGCCGAGCCCTTACCGAGTGGTTTACCCCCCACATCAGGACGCTGAGCAGCGGGTCGCTGGCCCGAAACAGCTTCACTTTCTGCGCTACGAAGTGCTTCTTCTTGGTCTTGGTCTTGCTCGCCAGCACAGAGGACCCCAGGTTGCCGGGGGTCGCCATGGCCGCCGCCTCGGTCCCCTCCACCGCCGCGCTCCGGAGGCCGGGGACCCGCCCTCTCTACACACCGGCCCGGGGAGGCAGCCGCATCCCCCCGGCGGCGGCCCCGGCGCGCCGTGCCCCGCTCCGCCCGCCGCCGCCGCCGCCCGGCGCGCTCGGCCCCGCTCGGCCCGGCTGGGGCGGAGGCTGCGCTCGGCTCGCGCCCCGGCCCGGATTCCGCGCCCGCCGCGGCTCCGCGCTCAGTCCGCGGCTGGACCCAGCGCGCCGCGAGCGGCTTCCGTGTTGGGCGCCGGCGTCATGACGCAGGGGGCGGGCTGGCAGTAGCGGCGCCGCCGGGCGGGGCGCGGGGCGCGGGCGTGACCGCCGGACCGTTAGGCTGCGCCCTCTCGCTCCCGCTCCGCGGCGGCCCGCGCGCCCGCTGTGCGCGGGCGGGCTCCAGGCTGCGGCTCCCCGCCCGCCGAGGAGGCCGCGGGTGGGCGTGGGGCGCGGGGAGCGTGAGGACTTCGGCCAGGCATCCCCTTCCGCTCCCCGGGGAGGAAAGAGGACGCGAGTAGGGAAGTCTCGGGGGAACTCCTCTCACCGATGCCACGAGTCGGGAGAGTAATGACACGTGAAGTGCTGCGGGGAGACCAGGCTTCCCTGGAACCGAGGGAAGGGACCCTGGCAAGTACCCGGCCGCCTCCCAAAGTGGCTGAAATGAACTCCTTGATCCCTTTGTGCCTTTAGCCATCGGGTCTTTGGGAGCCTAGAGTTGATCCTTCCCACCCTCCCGAGTCATTCACAATGGAGACTCCCACGTATTACACTGGGCTGTCACTTCCAAGCCACCCTGTGCCCAGGACAAGACCCATCGAGAGCCCTTGGTTTGGCCAGGGGAATCACCCCAAACTGCACCTTCTATCTCCAATCCGACACCAAGTTCCTTGCCATAGCTTTCTGTTTCCCAGGACATACCTTCTTCCATGGAAATCTGCTGACTATCTTCATTCACGTACACCTAAATTTAGCCCTTATACTGCTATTCCATGTTTGTCTAAAAGCCTGCTGCCCCATATCTTCCCCTAGCAATCCACATCCTGGGCTATGAATTTACTCTGTCTCAGCCTACCTGGCAAATACTAAGTCCTCAACAGGTTCTTGGAAACTGTGACCTTAAGCAGTGCCATAGGTTAGCTAATATAAACAAGAGTTAAGTTCTTATGGCCTACTTCTGGTCACAAAAATGTCACCAAACTTCTAATTAAGACCCAAAATACTTCTAATATTAAATATTGAAATAAATGTGAGCTATACCTGCATTTAAGAAAGATTAATAAAGACAAAATAATGATTTACCCAATTTCTTGTGAGTCAGTGAGTGACAGCAGTTGTAGTGGTGCTAGGTTAAATTAAGGAATAAATATTTGCAAAGCAAAAATTGTCAGGAGTACCTGCTACCACCATATGGTTCAAAACCAATCAGAAATATGTAGGGTGGCTCAATAAGTGTTTCCCTACCACAACATTTATTGTGCATTTGCATGATTATTGCATACTTGATGAATTTTTATTTTACAATAATTTGTTTCATTCATTTGTTCATTTTTCAATGCACTTATTCCAGTTCAGGGTCCTGGGTGACCAATCTATCCCAGCATCTCAAGGCACAAATGTGACGCAACCCTAGACAGGATGCCCTCCCATCATAGGTCATACTCACACACCTCCCCACGCTTACACTGGGACAACGTAGACATGCCTGTGCAGTTTACCTAACGTGCACATCTTTCAGATGTGGAAGGAAACCAGAATACCCAGAGAAAACCCATGCAAACACAGGGAGAATGTGAAAACTCTACACAGTGGCCCCAGCAGGGAATTTTTTTTAAATCACCAACATTATAACAAAACAACATTGGATAAAATGACATTATTGAGGCCTGCTGTATGTTGTCTGTTGTCATTATTACTCCACCCAACAGTCTAGCTAATGCATACAACATAGTGGATACTTACTGTGCCCTTGGTGGTCCACTTGGTTCTATCAGGGAGACGAAGAATGACAGACCATTATCCCTTAAGGAGCTTGACTCTAATAGGAGGCAGGCAAGGCAGGTCATGTGGTCACCTTCATTTGCTCTTGTTCTTCCTTTGACTGTTCTTTAAACACAGGATGTTTAAAGAGTCCTCTTGTACTTCTTTCCTGCTTGCTTCATACTTTCATCTAAAAGGATATCTGCTCTCCCAGTATCAGCCATACCACTCTTAGTGGTTGAAAAACTAAAACCTAAATTCATAATGTGAAGACATGAGACTGAGCTGCACATCGCCCAATTACTTGAGCAACTCAACCTCTCTGAGCCTCAGGTTCTTTGTGTTAACAATAGGTAACGTCAGACACAAATATCAAGTTAGGGACTATTCTGCACCTGGTCATATAACCCTGCCCTACTTACTTTATAGGATGTTTGTTAGAATCAAAATCAATGGTAGGTAATAGTCATGAAAGCCCTTTGTAAGCCATACAACACGCAATCACATGTAGGAGAATGCTTGTAGATAACCCATAAACTCTCCCCTGACCTCAGAGAAGTGCCTGGTTGAACATTTGTGCATCATTTGTCCACGAGCACCTTTAAAAAATTGTCTAAAACCAAATTCCACATTTCCCTCCATTTCACAAGTTGCTTCATTTCTTGTATTATGTTGGAAATGGCATATATATCATTCAGTTACCCCAGCTACAATTTCATTGTTTAATAAATTTTCACTGACCCGGGCATGGAAGCTTAGTATCATCAATAATTGTTTTTCATCACCACCCCACAAAAACCCCTTTACTGAATCCTGTCCTTGGAAACCATTATGCTCAAACATTATCTCTTCCTTGATGCTTTCCTGGTCCTCTTAGTGGAAATTAATCCTTCCACCACTGTGCTTGCATAGCACTTGATCTGCTCCATAATAGCTATATTCTACTTAATTGTATATTAATAATGCAAAACAATGGGCTTGCTGCTAATGCTAAAAAACTGAATTTAGTGATGACAAAGTGCTGAATGAGCCTAGAGGAAGAGAAGATGAATACCTGTGGGCACTGTCAGATGAGGGTTCACCTAGGAGAGCAGCCAGCTATGGATGGGTGCAGCCAATGTCACCCAGTGAGAAGCAGTCAGGGACGTAGTATGGTATTTTCAGGTAGTAATGAGGAGACTAGCAGCTTTTGAAGGTGAGAATTTTTGGTGATTTAATATGCTTTGAGTGGCATCTAACACAATGTCATTCACAAAATGTCATTAAGTGATTTTGCCAATAACCTTTCACATTAGTTTTGTGTTCTGTGGAGAGTGTGTGTCATGCAGGAGTTCTTAAGTCATAGAAATAACCTCAGAAAGCCTATAATCCAGTTCTCAGGTTGTATGCATTAGCTAGACAACTGAAGTCTAGAGAAATGTAAGTGATTTCCTGACTTGTTGGGAGACAAGAATCTCTTTGAAGGAGAGGACCATGATGTACTCGATTTTAGAGCCTCTGAGTGAAACCTTTCCCATAGTTACTATATCCAATAGTTAAGAATGGGACAGTTTCCATGGTCGCCACTGCCCTTGAAAACAGAGCAGAAGACACAAAACAATGATTTTGAGAGTCAGCAAAGAGCTGACCCATCCGAGTAGTGCCGAGGGTCTGAGCTGGTGAAGACCATGCAGTTCCTGTCCCCAACCCAGGAGGAAGAATTGAAGTGGATGAGAGGAACAAGGGGTCATGGCGAGATTCTCGGTGCTACCCAGGCTATTTCCACTTCCTCTTCACTGTTCTCAGTTCCTGAAATTCACCACTGCAGCCTCCTGCAGAAGCAGAAGCAGCAGCAGCAGGAGCAGAAGCAAAAGCAGCCCAGTACGATCAGTCAGGAGGTACACAAAAATGGCATCCCTAGACCATCTGTCTTCCCCACAACCATGCTCCCAAACCTGGGCATCCTACTCAATTTTACCCCAGTTATATGGGAGTCTATAAATCCACTGAACCTTCTCTGTCACCTATACAAAGATCTCAAAATTCTACCCCCTGAGTTTTCTCATAGTTTTGAATTTGGATACTTGGTGTAAAGTGCTGGCTACTTTCAATTAATAATCTAATGTTCATCTTGTCACCCACAGATATGGCCCTAGTCACTTTGTCAAGTCTCATAAAATCTCCAAAGGCGTAGAGTTAGGCTTTATGGGTTTTTTAGACTCAGAAAAATATCTTTAAATTCCTTTCTATATTTTTAATGCCAGCTAACATTCAAGTGTTGTACTAAAAGAAAGCTACAGATGAAATCATTATTACATAAAATTCTAGATCTGAATGTTAAAGATACGGGACTGTTGATTATTCATAATATTCATGTCCTTGGTTTGTACTTTCATCTTAAATATGGCATGGCTCTTCCTTGGAGAGTTGATATCACAACTAACTTTGAATGAAGAATCCTCTTTTTCTTTATTAATTCAGGCTTTCCCTGTTTTAGCTTTCAAATTAAAATCTTAAGTAGATCATAATACTGGTATTTTAAAACGTGATCAAGTAGAACTCAGGGATTAATTTGAAGTACAAAATAGGTTTATTATCATTTTTCTTCATTAATTCATTACCTATACATTGAAATCCTAGAAGATTTTGAGCATAAAGATGAATATGATACATTCATTTCTCTTGAGGGGCTCATAGTTTAGTGGGGAAGATAAATTTATAAATTATATTTAATGTTATATGGTACAAACAATAGGGATGGGGCTCTGGGTGCCAAAAGGAAGGAAGAACCACACTCAGTCAGCCTCTAGGGATGGGGGAAGGAAAAGAGAATGTAGTGGGCACAACCAAAAAAGGTGGCCCAAAAATGATGGTGTTAGAGTTTAAAAAAAAAAAATTCTAGCCAGGCACAGAGGCTCACGCTCAAGTCCCAGCACTTTGGTAGGCCAAGGTGGGAGGATTGCTTGAGGCCAGGAACTTGAAACTAGCTAGGGCAACAAAGCAAGACCCTCTTTATAGAAAGAAAGAAAGAAGGAAAGAAAGAGAGAGAGAGAGAGAGAGAGGAAGGAAGGAAGGAAGGAGGCATCTTTTTATCTCATTGTTGTATTTTCACAAAAAGTAGTTAAATATACTCTTATACATGTACAAAACAGTACAGAAAGGCAAGAACTAAAAAGGGAACGTTCCTCTTCCCACCCCCTCTGCCCTTACTTCCATCCCCTAACCCCTCCTCCTTCCCTACTTCCTTCCCCTCTGTTTATAGTCTGAGTAGGTCCTCCAAGATCATTTCCATACATGTACATATATGTACATGCGTTAATACTTGTTTATGTTTGCTTTTTTTAGGTAAGTGGAAATATATTGTACTACAACTTGCTTCCTTTCTACTCAACACTATGCCATGGAGATCTTTCCACATTGGAATAACAGGGACTCATCCCATCATCACAAATCTCTTGTATACAAAATTGTAATTTTCTTCATTCATTCTTTATTTCATTTTGCTCTTAGCTCAGCTGATAGCTGAATAGCAGATCTAATCTCTGCTGGATACACTTAGTCAAATTCTGAGTGTTTCTAAATCTCCACCAGGGAATTACTCAGTGACAGTCAACTCCCCTCTCTCTAGAAGTGACCTAAGTTGGGGGTAGGAGGCGTATGTGTTGTGGCTTTGGGATAGAGATCACAGATGGATTGTCCCTTTGTTAAATGAATGACTAATAAGGGGAACATTTATTGAGCACTTACTATGTGTCAGGCGCTATTGAACGTGCTTTCAGTCTATTCATCATTATAATGCTCACAACAATCATTTACAGTAGGTGCCACTCTATTTGATGTGTACCTAGGCAATGACAATGTTTATGCCTATTGCCACACAGAAAGGCCAAAGACAGAAAATATAAAGCCAAAATCCTCGGATTTTTTTTCCAAAATGGGTTCTCGAAACTCATAGTAAAGGTAATAACCTTTAAAGACAAGGCTTTTACTTGCAAGATTTGAACTTTTTAAGATAAAAATGAAAAAAGGTTTCTGCATGGCCAAAAGCCATACAGATTTTGAGCATAAGGCTTATTCTTAAATGATAGTTTGTGGTGAACACTGGCATGGTCAGTGGTACCTTTTAGAAGGAGAGTGGGAAAAACACCTGGTGCAGCTGAGAGATTTTTCTCAGAACAGGAGAGCAACAGAATCAGCCCTGGTGTGGACAGTGAGGTAACCCAGAACAGAGAAGACCTAGCCTCAAGTTTTAGGTATGTCCCAGGAGGCTGAAAGCTTCATAGAGAAGAACCGGGGCAGGACCAGAGCATGCAATAGTGCTGACCTACTGAGGTTCCAGGTGGAAGAGCCCAACATCAGTCCAAAGCCCCTGTAGAGGGGCTTCTTATAGAGGAAGAGCTGTCTGACAGGGAGGGCAACCTGAAGGGACTAGAGTCAGGCTGAGAAGTTTCCAGAGCACAGGGGCCTGAATAGAGGAGACCATGTTGTGATGTGGGTCCCCTGAGCGAATCCCAGTAGATGAGGAGGCCAACAATTCATCTGTGATCTCTATTCCAAAGCCACAACACAAAGGCCTCCTACCCCCAATTTAGGTTGCTCCCACCCACTGCCTGTTTTACAAATAAAGTTTTATGGGAACATAGACAAGCTCATTCATTTACATATTGTCTACGGCTGCTTTTCCACCTCACCACAGAGTTGAATAGC
Source organism: Tarsius wallacei (assembly GCA_963574415.1). Taxonomy (NCBI): domain Eukaryota; kingdom Metazoa; phylum Chordata; class Mammalia; order Primates; family Tarsiidae; genus Tarsius; species Tarsius wallacei. Next base: position 7,488 of record CAUYQG010275042.1, on the reverse strand, counting down.
TGTGTTAGACCATGACTGGCAAAGCCTAAAATAATCACTGTCTGGCTTGTTATAGAAAAATGTTTGCTAACTTCTAGTATACAAGTACTATAATTTATTTAACCAATCCCCTTATATTCAACAAATTATGTTAATATTCTCTTTGTTGCAAGGTTTGGAAACTTGTTTTAAACTAGTTTTCACAAAATTGGGGAAATGGCTTATTGAAGCAGAAGAGTCAGGCATAGCTGGACGTAGAGGCTGGACAATTGCTTTAAAAATCAATGTTTCTAGCTCTTGATCAGCCTCTCTGTTTGTGTTGGTTTCATTCCACAGATAAATTATCTTCATGTGCCGGGGAAAGTGGTCACTGAGAGTCCCTGGCTTAATAACAACTCTGCAAAGTGAGCCTTTCTGCACCAGTATCCATCTCTCAGTTCTGCCACAGGTTTGAAATTGGCTCTGCTGGAATCAGGTGCACACCCCTCACCTTATCACTGTGTTAAGGAATATGAGATGCTGTGACTGGCCAGGCCTGGGTTCTGTGCTCACCATAGTACCCAGATAGAGGAAGGAGCTATTATGATTGACAGTCCAACTTTCTCATAATAAGATGGAAAGAGGTGGTTCCCCAATGGAAGAAATGAGGAGATTACAAAACAGCATATGATTCTGTTTCTTCACATATATCGTATGTGTCTAAGATTTTATCAATTTTTTAGGTTATCTAATTTGTTGGCGTATAACTGCCTCTTATGGTCCTTTGTATTTCTATGGTATTAGTTGTAATGTCTCATCTTTCATTTCCAGTTTTATTTATTTGCGTCTTCCTTTTTTCTTAGTCTACCTGAAGATTCCTCAATCTTGTTTACCTTTTTAAAAAGCCACCAAGCTGACCTTGGCTGTGATTCCTTGTATTTGCCTGTCTCTCCAGATTTTAGAGTGGTAGTTTGTCATTGATGTTCAATTTCTTCAGCTTTTTCTTATTGTGAGGATGGGAGTGATGGATTCCAATCCATGTACATGCTGGAGCTGAAAGTTGGAGGCCTAGATTCTATTTGTAATTCTTCTAGAGATGCATTAGTCTTCTTAAATGTGAGGATTTTTTTTTCACCAGTTCCTCTATATGTCAGCCCTCAAATGACACTTCCAACTGATTTTTCTTCTGAAGTCCATATTCATATAACCACTGCCTAATTAATTTCCCAATTTAGTGGTCTCAACCCAAACTGTTCAGAACCAAACTCCTGTTCTCCACCTCCATCCCCCAAAAAAGCCATGCTTCATCTTTCTTCTTTCCCATGTTAGGTGAAAAGTATTCCTTGATTTCTCTCTCTTTCTCAATCATATTCTACCCATCATCAAATCCTTTTAAGAATCTGCCTTCAAGAATCTCCATTTCTCGTGTCACCACTTACACTCTCAGCTTAATTCACCACCATATCTCTCATGAATTAATTGCAATAGTCTTTCTGCTTTACCTGGTTTTACTTTTATTTCCACCCTATGTTCTCAACATAGTATCCAGAAGGATACTTTTTTAAATGTAGGTCATGCTATTACCTTTCTACTCAAAGTTCTCCAATGCTTCCCATTTTTCTTAGATCAAAGCCAAGGTCTTTATAATGGTTTACACATCGCTGTGTAATCTGTCTCCCATTATTTCTCTGACCTCTATCTGCTCAGGTCACAGCGTCCTTCTTGCTGTTTCTGGAACATTTAGTTATACTCCTGCCTCAGACCGTTTGACCTCTGATTCTTCAGCTATGGTTGCTGCTTCCCAGATATCCATGGGGCTCATTCTCTCACCCTCTTCAAGTCTTTACCCAAATGTTGTCTTCTCTAAGGATTTTTCTGTGTACTCTACTTCTATTTTTATTTTATTTTATTTTTTAGTTTGAGTCTCACTCTTTTGCCCAGGCTGGAGTGCAGTGGCACGCTCATGGCCACCGCAGCCTCAACCTGCTGGGCTTAGGCGATCCTTCCCCTCAGCCTTCCAAGTAGCTGGCACTACAGATGCATGCCACCATCCCTGGCTAATTTTTGTGGTTTATTGTAGAGATGAGGTCTTACCAAGTTGCCCAGGCTGGTCTCGAACTCACGGGCTCAGGCAATCCTCTCATCTCGGCCTCCCAAAATGCTGGGATTACAGGCTGAGCCACTGTGCCTGGCTTGTGTGTACTCTACTTAATTTCTGTACTCTTTATGGGCCTGACTCTATATTTTATCTTTTCTTATAACTCCCATTCATTATGGTTTATTTCCTCATGTGTTTAGGGATTTTTTTTAAATTATGAAAGTATGTTCCTTGGAACTTTATAGTTTGGAATTCTTTGAGGCCTATGATTAAATAATGTTCCCCTAGAAAAGATTTTCAGCTTGGACCTCTTTTTGTTGCACAGATTTTGTGAAATTGGCTTCCCAAGCAGAGTGAGCGAATACTCATAACCACAAATGATTACGAGATTTTTGTGCCCCTCTCTGTCTACCCAGGCCCAAGGTCAAAACAGGTAAGTAGTCTTTTTCAGTGTATCTTTTCTATTCATTTACTATGATGCCATCGTTCGTGGGAGATTCTGACTTTTGTGGGCAGCCTCTATCTGACCTTTACTCTTCAGTTTTAAGATTCTGGACCATCAAGGATCCGCAGATGCCCTCAAGTTAAATGCTGCCTTGAGTGTTTATGAAATCATGCTTTCTAGTGCCTCACAACCTCTGTTTTCTTTTGCCTTTTTGGGGAGCTGAGGAACATCTTTTGGAAAATATGTTTTTTTCTATTTGTATCTGTCATTTAAAAATTGTTCTGAGCCGGGCTCGGTGGCTCAGCCTATAATCCCACGCTTTGGGAGGCTGAAGTGAGTGAATTGCCTGAGCCTGCCTGGGCAACTTGGCGAGACCTCATCTCTGCAATAAATCAAAAAAATTAGCCGGGCGTGGTAGCACGTGCCTGTAGTTCCAGCTACTTGGAAAGCTGAGGAGGAAGGATCGCCAGAGCCCAGCAGGTCGAGGCTGCGGTGGCTGGGAGCAGCCACTGCACTCCAGTCTGGGCGACAGAGTGAGACTCCAACTCAAAAACAAACAAACAAAACAAAACAAAACAAAAATTGTTCTGTACTTGGATAGGCAAACCAAATTTACCAAATTGCTGGAGACAGAAGTCAAGAGACAGTATTTTAAAAGATGATGATTGAGGATTTTCCAGGAGATTATAAAGGCTCTAATTTAAGAAGGATACCTGGTCTTCAACAAAATGAATTTAAAAAATCAATTCCTAGTCATGTTACAATAAACTGTATAGTGTCAAAGTCAAAGAAAAATATTAAAACAGAGAAATAAGTTGCCAAAAAAGAGTGACAGTTAAACTCATTTGCAACATTAGATGCCAGATGACAATGGGAAAATAACTATCAACCTCAGATTCTATATTGAACTAAATTATACCATATCACTACTCACAGATTGACACAGATTTTAAAACAATACAAAGTGGTGGTCATGATATGGTGAAGTCAGAACTCTTAGCCACTGCTGGAGTATGAATTGCAACTTAGCACAGTTTAGCAACATCTAACAAAGCTGAAGATGTGTATTACCTATAACCAAGTGCTCGCAATTTTCTGGGAAATACTTTTATGTACATCCACGAAAGTGTGTACAAAGGTACACTGCAGGCTTATCATAATGGCAAAAAATTAAAAGGAATCTAAGTAGTCATCAGTAGGAGAAGGGATCATAGAAATGAATACGCCAGGGCAGCTTAAATGAGTGGACTTGGTCGTATGCATTTAAATGGATTCAGCTTGGCTACTTTATTTTGGATTTTTAAAATATTACAGAAAGATATATATTTATGTAAATTTAGAATTTTATGTTACAGGAGATCAGAATGGGCCAACCAAAAATATGGCATTTCGCATAAGAATTATTGTCAGCTGAAGGCAAGTAAGAGGAAGCAGTCATAAAAAAAACAAAGCTCTCTAAAAAAAAAAAAGAAAAGAAAAGAAAGAGAAATAAAGATATTTGGCTAAAAGTAGGACATAAATTCCCATTTGTTAAGGTATCTCTGTCTCCTTTATTAGGAAAAGGAGAACCATTTTTAATCCCCAGTATTCATAATCACCAGAGATAACTCTAGACTCTTTTTGTTAGCCCAGAGAAGAATCTGTATGACAAACCTTATGAAACAATCCTTAACTTTCATTAATTTTCCTATATATTTATCTTTCCATAGTTTGCCACCCCTAAAAACCTAAACTCCTTTTTTTGTCTTTTTATTTCTCTATAAGTATGTTGTTCTTTGTTAAGATGCGTCATAAGCTCTAAGTTCTAACCACTTCTTTGAGTTACTCATTACTGAGTTTCTCCTGTGTGTATATGCTGCCATATTAATAATTCAGATTTTCTGTTGTTAATCTGTCTTTTGTCAATTTAATTTCCTGGCCTCCAGATACAAAACCTAAGAAGGCAGAAAAAAAGGGTTTTTTTGCTCCATTACAATGTAAATCTTAAAAATACACAAACAACCTAGATATTACTTACAGAACATAAATAGGTAATACAAGTATAAAACCAGGGTGAAAATTTCACCATTTTAATAAGGATAGCTGTACCCTTTAAAGAAAGACAAAGGTAAATGGTATTAGAAAAGATCATTATATCTGCAGCCTTTTATTTCTTAAAAACAAAAAGATCTAAATAAATATGTTAAAAAGTTAACCTTAAAAAAAAAACCTCAGTGGCAGGTACATGCTGTGATATTATTCTCTGTAGTCTTTAGGGTGGAAATAATACATAAAATGAAGATAAATAAGACTATTTAGTGTATTTTCCTATATATTTGGTGTTCTTGAAAACTTTTGGAAAAATTACCTAAGTAGCTACATAGTTATAGGCAGAAGTCAAACTATTTTTCTTTCACTACATTTCCTGTTTTGTTATAGTTCAAGTCTGTTTAAAAATATAGCCAGGCTCGGTGGCTCAGCCTGTAATCCCGTGCTTTGGGAGGGTGAGGTGAGTGGATTGCCTGAGCCCACAGGTTCGAGACCCGCCTGGGCAACTTGATGAGACCTCATCTCTACAATAAATCAAAAAATTAGCCGGGCATGGTAGCGTGCGCCTGTAGTTCCAGTTACTTGGAAGGCTGATGCAGAAGGATCACTGGAGCCCAGCAGGTCGAGGCTGCGGTGGCCGGGAGTGGCCACTGCACTCTAGTCTGGGTGACAGAGTGAGACTCCAACTCAAAAAAAAAAAAATATATATATATATATATAACAAAATGAAAATGATGGATCTGAAATCCTTTTACTAAAATTATAAAGGAAGAGAAGGGCATTTTTCACACTTGGTACATTAAGTATTTCTGCCTACTTTTTTCTCCTTTTTGATTGTTTTTATGTACTATAATTCTCTGAAAATATAGAACCCAGAGGAAATTATTCTGTACATGTTTTAGCTGATCAGCTCAATAGTCAACATTTATTTAACAAATGAATGAATTTGTTCCAGGTTTGACAGTAACATTCTCACTTGTTGATAGGAATATAACATGTCCTATTTGCCTTTGTGTTTTTTTGACACAGGGACATTTCATTGAGGTTAAGTGGAATATGGCCATAAATTATATTTTACCCGACATTGGTTTTTTTACTGACATGAGTGGCAGTAAAAATTACCAAAACAACCAATTTCACATATGCATACAAATGAGAGGCCATGTAGCACCGTGAGAAGGGGGAAGGAATTTGAACAGGGTTTACCTAATCATTCAAACTAGAAGTTCAAATACTAAGTGGACAATATGTGGATTGCTGTGCTTGAAACTTATACAATATTACATTTAAGAATTTTAGAATATACATATCACTGAAAATAATCCTCTGAGGAAAAATAACTCATAATATTCATAGCACATATCGTTTAGAAATGAGTCTGTCTTGTGCCTTACCTTCTTGACCTCTCAGCTGCATTTGGTACTGTTGGCCACTTCCTCCTTCTCGAAGCTCTCCTCTCTCTAATTTTTGAGACTGGCTCTCTCTTACTTCTGCTTTCTCTGAGCATTCCTCACTGCCCCTTGCCTCACTTGTTCCTCTTGCCTCTTAAGTATGATTGTCCTTCGAGTTCCATTTTCAGCCTTCTCTTCTTCCCCCACTCACTCTCATCTTCTGTGGTTAAGATCACTACCAGTGTATGCACTGTTAACTCCTAAATCTAGATCTCTAACCCCAGCTGTCTACCAAGTGTTAGATTCATGGATATTCTCTGAGTTCCTAAAACTCAACAAATTGACAATGGAAGCCACTATCTTTATCCAAGAACCTGCTGATTTTTTTGCTTTTGTATTTTGTTTTGTTTTTGTTGTTTCTGTTGTTGTTGTTGTTATTGGCCTCGGTTCATGAGATGCCCACATGAGTCTGTGTTTTAAGTTCTGAAACCACTATCCAGGCCCAGTGGCCACCTGTGGAGTCCTTTCTTTGCCACAGGTCCCAAAAAGAGGAAGAACCTCCTTTGGGGGTTCTTCCATAAACAGGACTCAATGTCCTCTGACTGTCTCCCCAAAATAAGCAAAAAGTAACTTTAAAAACAGCATTGTATTTAGGAGACAGAGAGGATATTCTGAAAATAACACAACTGGAAGTGAAATTACTCATTAAACAAATATTTATGGAGTTCCTGCTCTGTGCCAGGTGCTGGGAATACTATGGTGAGCAAAAAGAGACATTGGTTTTTTATTGACCTTTTAGTCTTGAGGGAAGAGGTTTATGGAGGGGAGAAATGGGCCCTAAGCAAATAATCACACAAGTACATATGAAATTCCAACTGTGCCAAGTGCTATGAAGAGGTGGTTCACCGAGTGAGTCCATAATAGTGTGATTTAATCTAGGCAGGAAGCTTGTGAAAGGTTTTCCTGAGGAATCTTATCTTGAGCCAATATTTGAAAGATAATGTTGTAGATTGATTGCAAAAATTATCCCCAACTATTTGTCTTTTTACAGAGTGACTTTGCAACTCCTCCATCGGGAATATTTTTTTCATGATCCTTTGTGTTTGGACTGACTTTGCAACTTACTTTATTTGGACAATAAAATGCAGAAGAAGTGATATTGTGTTAACTCTGAATGTAGGCTTTAAGAGGCTTAGTGTCTGACCATTTGCTTCTCCAAAATTCTGATACTGTCACTCATGTGAATAAGCTGTTACCCCTGACATCTTTTTTTTTTTTTGAGTTGGAGTCTCACTCTGTCGCCCAGACTGGAGTGCAGTGGCCGCTCCCAGCCATCGCAGCCTCGACCCGCTGGGCTCCGGGGATCCTTCCGCCTCAGCCTTCCAAGTAGCTGGAACTACAGGTGCACGCTACCACACCCGGCTAATTTTTTGATTTATTGTAGAGATGAGGTCTCGCTTGCCCAGGCGGGTCTCGAACCCGCAGGCTCAGGCAATCCACTCACCTTAGCCTCCCAAAGGCGCGGGATTACAGGCTGAGCCACCGAGCCCGGCATCCCTGACATCTTA
>CAUYQG010275041.1:0-28569 GCA_963574415.1 Tarsius wallacei | reverse complement strand
GGCCGGGAGCGGCCACTGCACTCCAGTCTGGGCGACAGAGTGAGACTCCAACTCAAAAAAAAAAAAAAAAAAAAAAAAAAAAAAGTCAGGCAATGCCCATTAGGGTAAAACAGTACCCTGTATCCCCAGAGGCCTGAAAAGGCATAGCAATCCACATCCGGCGTTTCTGGGAAGCTGAAATCCTAGTGCTGTGCCACTCATCCTGGAACACCCTGCTTCTTCCTGTCAAAAAGGTGGGCATGGGAGACTACCAACCTGTCCAGGACCTCAGGGAGGTCAACAGGTGAGTGGAGGATAGCCATCCCACAGGCCCCAACCCATACACCCTCCTCAGCAGGTTAACTCCAGAGAGGCAGGTATACACTGTCCTAGACCTTAAGGATGCCTTCTTCAGCATCCCATTGGCTAAGCAAAGCCAACCCTTGTTTGCCTTTGAATGGACAGATCCTGAAAAAGGAAAAATGGCCAGTTAACCTGGACACAACTCCCACAAGGATTTAAAAACTTTCCCATGCTGTTCAGTGAAGCTCTCCACCAAAACCTCTGAGCTTTTCGGCAACAGCACCCTGAAGTGACTCTGCTACAGTATGTAGATAATCTGTTAATCATAGCTACATCAGAAGGTGAGTGCCTGCATGCCACCAGACACCTGCTTAAAGAACTTCAAACTCTGGGGCATCGGGCATCAGCAAAAAAGGCTCAACTCTGTGTAACTGTAGCCACATACCTTGGGTATAACCTCAAAGAAGGTAAAAGATCCCTGGCTGCCCAGTGCATTCAGGCTATAGCAGGCATCCCAGTCCCAGAAAGCAAAAGGCAGATCCGGGAATTCTTGGGAGCTGTAGGATACTGCCAACTATGGATCCCTATGTTTGCTGAGCTCACAAAACCCCTCTATAAAATAACCAAGGGACCAGAGGCTAAATTTAAATGGACACCAGAGGGGGACAAAGCTTTCCAAGCCCTTAAAAATGCCATGGTCTCAACTCCGGCCCTGGCCTTGCCATATATTAAAAAACCTTTCTACCTTTATGTGAATGAAAGATGAGGCATCGCCCGAGGGGTCCTAACCCAAAAACTCGGCCATGGAACAGGTCGGTTGCCTACCTGTCAAAAAAACTGGATCTGGTAGCCTTGGGCTGGTTGCCCTACTTGCAGGTTATAGCAGCCATTGCCATGTTAGTAAAGGACTCAGACAAACTAACACTGGGGCAGAATCTGACTGTCACTGCCATGCATGCAGTGAAGTCTTTACTCTGAGGGGCCCCTGGCAAATGGATGTCAAACACCTGAATAACCCATTATCAAGCACTGCTTTTAAATCAACTCACATCAAGTTCCAGCATACCCCCAGCTTAAACCCCACAACTTTGCTACCAGAAAAAAGTCCCACGAGACCGCCGCATTGTTGTTATGAAACAATTGATTTCCAGAAGCTGCACTGGGACCTAACCGATGTCCTGAGAACACACGCCAACCTAATGCTTTTCTCGGATGGCAGCAGTTTCATCCAGAATGGGGTAAAGTATGCAGGGGCAGCGATGGTCACTCTATAGGGAACTATTTTGGGCTGAGCCTATTCCGCAGGGAACATTTGCCCAAAAAGCAGAACTGATTGCCCTAACCGAGGCCCTCAAAGCAGGTGAAGGAAAAGTTGTCAACATCTACACTGACAGCAGGTACATATTTACAACTACATATGTTCATGGGACAATTTACAGGGAGCAGGGATTGCTCACCACAGAGGGAAAAACTATAAAAAATAAAGCAGAGGTCTTAGACCTCCTGGCAGTAATATGGGCCCCCAAACAAGTCACCATCATCCTTTGCCCAGGTCACCAAAAAGGTAACTCAAAAGAGGCAATAGGAAATAGAAAAGCAGATCAAGCAGCCAGAGAAGCTGCTTACCGCAGAACCACCTGCCTGCTAGTGCTGCCTCCTCTGGTTCTACATAAGCCACCAAAATATACAGAAGAGGACCTCCTCACTGCACAAAAATTGCAGACAACCTCAAACACAGATGGATGCCTTCAACTTCAGGATGGCAGAACCTTCCTCCCTCAAGTCCTGGGACAACAAATCCTAAGGCAGTTCTACGAAGGTATTCATTTGGGAAGGACAAAACTAACCAAACTTGTGAGGAAAGAATTCTATCTCCCTCATCTGGACCAGCTTGTCCAGGAGCTCATTCAAGGCTACATGTCATGCCAGCAGACTAATAATGCTAAGATCAGTGTATCCACCCAAGGGGTCCGAGATAGAGGACTAACTCCTGGGAGACATTGGGAAATAAACTTTACAGAAGTCAAACCTGGGCAATATGGATATAAATACCTATTGGTCTTGGTAGACATCTTCTCGGGATGGGTTGAGGCATTTCCTACAAAAATTGAAACTGCCTCTGTAACAGTAAAAAAACTCTTAAACAACATCATACCAAGATATAGTCTACCTATCTCAATAGGCTCAGATAATGGCCCAGCACTTATTTCTAAACTTACTGAAGCTATTTCAAAAGCCTTGGGAATAAATTGGAACTTACATTGTGCTTATCATCCCCAGAGTTCAGGACAGGTAGAAAACATAAATCGGACACTTAAAGAAACCTTGACCAAATTAACCCTGGAGACCGGTAAAGGTTGGGTAACACTCCTTCCCTATGAACTCTTAAGGACCAGGTGTACCCCCTACATCAAGGGTCTAACCCCCTTCGAAATTCTGTTTGGATGGCCCACGCCATTACTACCAAAAATTGGACTGGAAAAAGCACTAGAACTGTCTAATCATAACTTGCTTCAGTCATTGCAGGCTCTTCAAAGAGTTCAGCAAGCTGTCACTGAGACCGTACAGGCAGTCTTCTGGAAACCGGTTCCGGAACATCCATACCCATTCCAGCCCGGTGACCAGGTCTGAATAAAATGGCACAAAGCTGAGGCCCTCACCCCAAGGTGGAAAGGGCCCCACATAGTAATCCTTACTACTCCTAGAGCCGTCAAAGTCAGCAGTGTCCACCCCTGGATTCATCATTCACAAGTAAAGGCAGCCACCACCACACCCCCAAAGACATGGAAAGTTGTCAAACCAGCTACTGGAGAAAATCCTCTAAAGATAAGACTTTTGCAGGGCCCCAGTATCTTAATCATATTCCTTGCATACTTTCCCCAGCTTAAGGCCAATTGGCCTAACCCAAGAAATCCCTATACTCCAGGGAACTATTCCTGGGAACTGAGAAATACCGTCACTGGGACCATAATTGCCACCTACAGAGGAAGCGAGCAGCCTGTCTTTAATTTTAACCTTTGTAAGTTATGGCCAGGTCTAACCCTTGGGGGCACACACATTGACGAATGTGGCACCTTAACTTATAAAAAAGAACTTAAATCTGTTGGTTTTTATGCTTGCCTGGCATTGGGACCAGCCCGTGGCCACAAAGCAGGACAATACCACTGTGCTGCATGGGTGTGTGAAACTATTGCTCCTTGAAAAAACCAAGACCCATACATAAGCCTCCTTGGTTATGTTAAAAATATTTTGTCATCAGTAAAATTAATGGTCCTCAGAACTCAATATAATCTCCTGTATAAAAAGTCAATGATTCGACTCCAGGAACAACTGAAAGGGGGGAATGTGGAAGGCGGCTTAAAAAGACATCTACAATGTCAAAAATTAGGCTAAACATGAACTCAGCCTTTGCACAGTTAACCATGTACTCAGCCTTTGCACAGTTAACCATGTACTCAGCCTTTACACAGTTAAAAGTTCCCTTCCTGGAAACTGGCAACAGCACCTACTGGCTAGGTTAAACTGTTTAACAGCTTTTTTTTTTCGCTTCTGTGAACCCCTCTAACATTGCTTGAAAAGTACCTAGGCCTCCAGGATGTTGCGGTTTGGCCCACTTAGAAAATCCCAATGTGGTTTTGCCCCATTTAAGCAAGCCCCTACAGCAAATGGGGGCCCTTGCTGTGGGACTTGCATGTCCAGCAGGCAAGTGGCCGCCAGCCGGCTCTTAGCTAATAAACCTCTTCTTTTTATAACTTGTACTTTTGGTGTCAGTGTCTGCGAATTAAGCGCTCGGTCCCTATTTCACCACGACTGAGAAGGATAAACCCAGGTGGAGCCTGTACATCAGTCACAATAGGAGAACTCCATTCCACGATAGAGGGCCAGCTCCTGTGAATATATTCCTGGGGAAGAAACCATCCCACACCTCCCCACCGGAGGAGATCTTCCTGACCATACAAGAGTGGGAGGGGAGGACTGCAGCCCCCCCCACCTGCACTGCCCCTCCTCCTTCGCTGCTCTGGACACTGGGGAGAGAGTGAAAGAAGTTCTGGGGGAGAAGCTTAAGATGGTGGCCGGCAGGTCAGGCTGTAAAAATCTCCATGGAGGTAAGTGACAATAAAGACTCTGTGTGAGTAGGCGGGTGCTGGTGGGAGCGTGAAAGTCCATCTGAGGGGATACTCAGCTGCATGCACCTGGGTCCCCCCTCTGAAGGTGACTGGAAGCCCCCCATCACCACCCTGATATTAGAGCTCAGCTCCTAGATCACCACAGAAATGTCTGCTGCCTGCAGGAACGTGCCTGAGAAAAGCTTGATGAATCCAACTGATTCCCAGCACCTGGCACCCAGGGCACACCATCACCTGGCATACCAGACCCACTGGAGCATAGGAGTTGATGATGGGAGACAGAGCATCAGGGGAATCTGGAAAGAGGAATACATTCCTGGCAAGGAGTCGCCCACCGCAGCTGTTTTCCAGGCAGAGATTTGCATTGCTCCGTTCAGCTCCCCGCCCCCCAGCCTCCAACTAAGCAACAAAACAAACTATTGCCCCAGGTGCCTCATTACCATTGAAATAGGAAAGAGACCTAACAAGGTGGCAGAAGGTGTTGTGAACAGAGCCCAGACATCCCATCTCTGTAAATGGCAGATCAACTACTCAAGGCTGGATTGTGGTCCAGAGGAAATATACTGAGAGCACAAACTTCAGAGGGATCTGATGAATGCTGAGTTTCAGGTGCCCCACCCCCTACCCTGATCCAGCCGTGGGACAAAGGGTGTGGCCAGAAAAGGATGAGGAAGAATTCCAAAGAGATCAGTGGTGAGTCTGGGCTGACGCAAACCCCCTCCTCCCCAGCAATTCTCTGAATGTCGGACCCACACAGCTGGGCCACGACTGAGAGGGACAAACCCAGACAAAGCCTGGACATCAGTCACAATAAGAGAACCCCACTCCAGAATAGGCCTGGCTGGGGCAACCTCATGAGAGTACATACCTGGGGAAGAGACTATCCTGTACATCCCCAACAGAGATCTCCCTGACCATAGGAGAGTGGGAGGGAGAACTGCAGCCCCACCCAACTCCACTGTCCCTCCTCCTTCCCTGCTTGTTCTCTGAGAGAGTGAAAGAGGTGGTTCTGCAGTACAGATCTGATTAGAGGAACAATTACAGAGCCTGCCACAAGAGGACAGGTTTTTTATTTTTGTTTTTGTTTTTGTTTTGATCTATTTTGGTTTTTTTAAGTTTTCAATTATTTTTTAATTTTAAAAATTGTCTGACTGTTAGTTCATCTATTTTAAAAATATTTTCCTTTGTGCATGAATGTGTACGTGAGGCTTCGACTTGAATCCCCTCCAAAAATTGCTTTTTCTTTTTTTCTTTCTCCATTTCTTTCTGCTTTTATTTATTATCCTATGTTTATGTGAGTATGTGAATGATTGAGTGTGAATCTTTTGCTTTTATTACTGGTTTTTGCTCTTTTGTCCTTCTGGGGGTTTTTTTATATTCATTTTCTATAATTTAAGGGGTGTGCCAATATATGTATGAGGGTTCCACCTGAATCCCCCTTTTTTCCTCTCTTCTTTTTTCTTGTTCTCCCCTCTTTGGTCTTTTCATCTTTCCTCTCTATTCACTTTGTACTAGGCATGTGTGTGTGTGGTTAGTTTTCTTGGAGTATTTCTGTTGTTGTGGTTTGTTTTGTCTTGCTTTGTTGTTATTGCAGATTGTTTTATAGTGTGGGTTGGTTTCTGCTTTGCATCATCATATAGAGTGGTGGTGGAGAGTGGATCTCAGGGAAAACATACCACAATAAGTGAACATTGTAATTTGCAAGTAGCATCTGACTCCTAATACCCCTTCCCCCACTTTACTTGGATTTCAAAAACTACAAGAGACAGCAAATCTTCCCATCCACTTTTCTAATTCAAAATAGAACAAATCCAGAGCCTGGATCAGGGAAGAATAGAGACTGAGCAAACATCAGAAGGGAAAGGCTCTCCCACTGACACTGAATAACAGAACTAAAGAATAAAACAAGAGATCTGTCACAAATAAGGAAAAGTCAAAGGAAGACCTCAGGCAATTCCAAGTCTACCAAAGACAAAACTCCTAAGAAATCAAACCTTGGTGCCCAAACAATGGAAGTCTCCAACGACTGGCCCCAGAATACAACAAGGATCAGGGAATGGCTGGAAATAGTGAATAAGACTCAAGAAAGACAAGATGCATTATTGAAAGAACTTGTAACCAGATTCTGGCAATAAAAAATTTCATCCAGGAAATAAGTAACAAGATGACAAGCATGGAAAGCAGAATTAATCTAGCTGAAGAAATAATCTCAGAACTTGAAGACCAGAACATGGTATTAACCTGATCTGTAAAAAAAAAAACATAGAAAGAAGACTCAAAAAGAAAGAACAAAACCTACAAGAGATGTGTGTTTATATCAAGAGGCCGAACCTATGCCTAATTGGTATGCCAGAAGAAGAAAGGGAAAATGAGAACAACTTGGAACAAGTATTTCAGGAGGTAATCCAAGAAAACTTACCCCAACTCACCAGAGATGTGACCAGTCAAGAATAAGAGATACAGAAAGCCCCCACAATATATCAAATGAGAAGACCAACTGCTAGACACATAGTAATTCGCCTGCACAAAGTAGGCACAAAAGAAAAAATCCTAAAGGCAGCAAGAGAGAAAGGTCAGAATACCTACCATGGAAAACCAATCAGAATAGTGGCAGATCTATCAGCAGAAACACTACAAGCAAGATGGGACTGGAGCCCTATATTCAAAGTCCTCAAGGAAAAGCAATTTCAACCAATAACTTCCTATCCAGCCAAGCTCAGTTTCATCAGTAATGGAGAATTAAAACCCTTCCCAGACATCTAATCCCTAAGAGATTACACAGCTTCCAGACTAGCGCTAAAGGAGACACTTAAAAAGGTATTAAGCACAGAAGAAAGAAGAAAAAAATTGATCACACACTTCCCAAGAGAAGAACAGAGCACAGAATCAGCAGAGAATACAGTGCAACAAGAAACTTGAAAACACATGCATATATTAACCCCAAAGACAAAAGAAAACAAGAAAGCAAAGAAAAAACTTCATAAGAACCTCATGACAGGGATAAGCAATCACATTCCAATAATCAGCCTGAATGTGAATGGACTAAATGCACCACTGAAAAGACACAGAATGGCGGACTGGATAAGAAACCATAACCCCATTATTTGCTGCATCCAGGAGGATCATCTCACTACAAGGGATGCACACAGACTCAAAGCTAAAGGATGGAAAACAAGTTTCCAGGCAAGTGGATCACA
Organism: Tarsius wallacei; assembly: GCA_963574415.1. Lineage (NCBI taxonomy): Eukaryota > Metazoa > Chordata > Mammalia > Primates > Tarsiidae > Tarsius > Tarsius wallacei. Next base: position 20,963 of record CAUYQG010275041.1, on the reverse strand, counting down.
AAAGAAGGCAGGAGTTGCAATCTTAATATCAGACAAAACAAACTTTAAGCTATGAAAAATTTAAAAAGATGCAAAAGGACACTACATAATGATATAAGGTTCAATCCATCAACAAGAAATATCCATCCTAAACATATATGTACCCAACACAGGAGCACCAGCATTTATAAAGCAACTACTAAATAAACTAAAAAAAAATATTGACTCTAACACTATTATGGCTGGGGACTTGAATACCCCACTGATAACCCAGCATAGATCATCGAGGCAAATAATCAACAAGGGGATCCAGAACCTAAACTTGACACTTGACCAAATGGACTTAGTAGATACCTACAGATTATTCCACCCAACAACCACAGAACATTCTACTCATCGCCACATGGAAAATACTCCAAGATTGATCACATCCTTGGCCAAAAATCAAGCATAAACAAATTCCATAAGGTGAAATTTTGCCATGCACATTCTCAGACCACAGTGGAATAAAAATAAATATCAAAACCAACAACATTTCCCCAAAGCCCACAAAGACATGGACACTAAACAACAACTGGATCAACACTGAAATCAAAGTGGAAATTGAAAGATTCCTGGAAACAAATGAAAATTAAGAAACATCTTACCAAAACCTCTGGGATGCCATAAAATTTGTTTTAAGAGAGGAATTTATATCTCTATGAGCACACATCAAGGAAATCAAAAGATCGAAAGATCACAAGTACAGAGCCTAACAAATCACCTAAGGGAGCTAGAAAGAGAAGACCACCAAAACCCCAACTTTAGCAGAAGAATACAAATCACAAAAATAAGAGCCCAAATACAGGACATAAAGGACAAAAATATCATAGACAACATCAACAACAAAAAAAAAGTTGGCTCTTTGAATGAATTAACAAGATTGATGGGCCCCTATTCAGAATGACCAAGAAAAAGACCAAATAAACACAATCAGAAACACAAAAGATCAGATAACAACTGACCCCAAAGAAATACAAAGGATTATCAGAGATTACTATGTACACCTACCTATATGGAAACAAACTTGATAATCTAGATGAAATGGAGGACTTTCTGACATCACACAACCTCCCTATGTTAAAACAAGAAGACATCGAGACACTAAATAGACCAATAACAACCCAGGAAAATGACTCTGTCATACAAAAACTACCCACCAAAAAAATCCCTGGAATGGATGGCTTTCCAGCAGAATTCTACAAAATGTACAAAGAGGAGCTGATACCAATCTTACTGAAAGTATGACAGGCAATTGAGAAAGATGGAATTCTCCCTAAATCATTTTATAAAGCTCACATCACACTGATACCCAAACCGGGTAAGATCCAACAAAAAAGAGAACTACACGCCAATATCCTTTATGAACATAGATGCAAAAATCCTCAACAAGATTCTTGCAAATGATCCAAAAGCACATCTCAAAAATCATCCACCATGACCAAGCAGGCTTCATCCCCAAGATGCAGGGCTGGTTCAACATTCGCAAGACCATAAATGCCATTAAATACATCAACAGATGTAAGAACAAGAACCACATGATTATCTCTTTAGATGCAGAAAAAGCTTTTGATAAAATCCAGCATCGCTTCTTGATAAAAACCCTCAAACACCTAGGTATAGAAGGAACATACCTCAAAATGGTAAGTGCCATCTATGACAAACCCACAGCTAACATATTGCTAAATGGACAGAAATTGGAAACATTTCCCCTGAAAACTGGAACAAGACAAGGCTGCCCCCTCTCACCCCTCTTGTTCAATATTGTGTTGGAAGTCCTAGCTCAGGCAATTAGACAAGAGAAGGAAATCAGGGGTATCCAAATAGGAAAAGAGGAAGTCAAGTTATCCTTCTTTGCTGATGATATGATCCTATACCTTGAAAATCCAAGAGAATTTGTCAAAAACTTGCTTGCACTGATAAAGGACTTTGGCAAAGTCTCAGGGTACAAAATAAATGTGCAAAAAACAGTTGCATTCCTATACACCAACAACAAGCAAGCAGGGAACCAAATAAAAAGTACAATACCATTCACAATAGTCACCAAAAAAATGAAATACCTCAGCATCTTCCTAATCAGAGAAGTGAAAGACCTTTACAATGAGAATTAAAAAACACTGCTCAGAGAAATCCAAGAAGACACAAACAAATGGAAAAATATTCCATGCTCATGGATAGGAAGAATCAACATTGTTAAGATGTCCATCCTACCAAAGGCAATCTATAGATTCAACGCAATACCCATTAAGTTGCCAACATCATTCTTCTCAGACCTGGAAATGACAGTACAGAAATTCCTATGGAAACATAAATGACCATGAATAGTCAAAACAATCCTTAGCAAAAGAAACAAACAGGAGATATCACACTTCCAGGCTTCAAACTTTACTATAAGGCTACAGTAATCAAAACAACCTGGTATTGGTACAATCTTTTGATGCATCAATTGAAAGGATTATGTGATTTCTATTAAGTAGTCAGTTGATGTGGTGAATTACACTAGTTGACCTTTGACTGTTCAACCAGCATTGCATAACTAGAATAAGTATACCACTTAACCATTGAGTATAATCACTTAAACATTATTGGATTTTATTTGCAGATATGTGTGTATCTGTATTTACAAGTGATATTGGTAGGTAGTTTTCTTTTCATATAATGTTTATATCTGCCTTAGCATAAGGATAATGCTTGCTTTATAGAGGGAAGTATTCCCTGGGCTTTTATTTTTGGAAAGAAATTTTAGACATATGGTATTATTTCTTCCATAAATGTTTGACAGAATTCACCAGTGAAACACAGTGGACCAGCTGCATTTCTTGGAAAATTATTAATTCAATTTTTAAATTAAATATAGGTCTATTTATTTTTTCTATCTCACCCTTGTATGTTTTTTAGAATTTGTGTCTTTCAAGGAATTGGCCTGTTTCATTGAAGGTATCAAATGTGTGAGCTTAAAGTTGTTCATTTTTTTAAAATCCTTTTAATATCCTTTGGGATCAGTAGTTATTCCTCTTTTATTTCTGATCATCATAATGTGTGTCTCCTCTCTCTTTCCTTCGCTAGAGAACTATTAATATTATTGATGTTTTCAAAGAACTAGTTTTTTGCTGTTGTTGAATATCTCTATTGATATTTCACTTTTAAATTTTATTGACTTTTCCTCTAATATTTATTATTTGCTTCTGCTTACTTTGTTCTTCTTTTGCTCTGTTTTATAAGAAAACTTGTATTATTAATTTTAGATCTTCTCTTCCAATAGATGCATTCAATACTATGACTTTTCCTCTAAACATGACTCATTGTATTCCAAAAATTTTAATAAATTGACTTTTCCTTTTTCTTTAGTCCAAAATATTGTAAATATCTTTGAGATTTCTCCATTGACTCATTTGTTATTTATAAGAATGTCATTTGATCTTCAACTATTTTAGGACATTCCAGCAATCTTCCTGGTACTGACTTTTAATTTAATTATTTGTAATCTGAGAACATACCTTGTATATATATTCTTTTAGATGTGTTGGATATGTTTTCATTTTATTTCATGTTTTAGTGATTTTATTCATTTATTTAAATTTAAAGAGTACAAGTATAGTGTTTGTTTTTTATGTGGATAAGCATATATTTTGCAATTCTGATGTCTGGACTTTTAGTGTAGCCATCACCTAAACAGTTTACACTGTACCCATTAGGCAATTTTTCATCCCTCACCCCCTCCCACCTCCCCACATTTTCAAATCTCCAGTAGCTAGTATTCCATTCACTATGTCTATATGTACAACATTTAGTTCCCACTTGTAAGTGAGAACATGCAGAATTTGGCTTTCTGGGTCAAATACGATAATGGTCTCCAGTTCCATCCATTTGTGTGGCTGCAAAAGACATGGTTTCAAAAATTTTCATGGCTGAGTAGTAGTCCATGTTGTATATATGTGTGTGTATCATTTTCTTTATCCAATAATTCACTGATAGGTACTTAGGTTGATTTCATATTTTCCTATTGTCAATAGTGCTGCAAAAAGCATACAAGTGCAGGTATCTTTTTGATATAATAATTTATTTTCTTTTTAGTAGATACCTAGCTTACTGGATTGAATGTTAATTCTATTTTTAGTTTTTTAAAAATCCATATAGATTGCAATAATTTACCTTCTCCTCAACAATGTATAAGCATTTCATTTTCTCCCATCCATGCCAACATCTGTTGTTTTTGCATGTTTTAGCAATAGCCATTCTGGTTGGTGTAAAATGGTAATTCCTTTTAGTTTTAATTTGCATTTCTCTGATAATTAATGAGGTTGGCATTTTTTCCATATGTTGGTCACTTATATGTCTTATTTTGCAACATGCTGTTCATGTTCTTTTCTCACCTTTTAGTGGAATTGCTTATTTTTTCTTGAGTGTTTGAGTTTCTTGTAGATTCTGGACATTAGTTATTTGTCAGATGCATGGTTTTCAAATGTTTTTTTCATTCTATAGGTTTTCAGTTCACTCTGTTGATTATACCTTTTCTATGCAGAAGATTTTTAGCTTAAGTTTTATTTGTTTATTTTTGTTTTTGTTGCATTTGCTTTTTAGGTCTTACTCATTAACTTTTTTGCATAGGCCTTTGTCCAGAAGGCTTTTTCCTAGGTTTTCTTCTAGAATTTTCAAAATTTAGGTCTTATGTTTTCAGTCTTTAATCCATCTATGGTTAATTTTCATATATGGTGAGAAATATGGGTCCAGTTTCATTCTTCTGCATATGGCTATCCAATTTTCCCAGCACCATTTATGGAATAGACTGTCCTTTCATCATATTGTTTTTGTTGATTGAAATAGCCAAAGCAATCCTAAGCAAAAACAACAAAACTCTTTAGGGTTTTTTTGCATAACCTGACTTTAAATTATACTACAAGACTATAGTAGCCAGCATGGCATTGGATAAAATAAACACATAGATCAATGGAACAGAATAAACAGCCCAGAAATGATATTAAGTGTGTTTTATGGCCCAGAATTTGTCTATCTTGATGCATGTTTCATGTAATCTTGAGAAGAATTTGTCACCTGCTGTTCTTAGATGAAATAGTTTAAATGTTATTTAGATCAAGTTGATTGATAGTGATGTTGAGTTCAACTATGTTCTTAGTGATTTTTTGACTGCTGGATCTATCAATTACTAAAAACAAGGTGTTAAGGTAACTAAATACAATAGTTAATTTGTGTATTTCTCCTTGGAGTTTTATCAGTTTCTGCCTCATGTATTTTTATGCACTGTTGGTAGATGCTTATGCACTTAAGATTGTTATGTCTTTTTTGAAAATGAATTCATTCCCTCGGTTTTTGTCTATCTGAGAAAGTGTTTATTTCTCTTTCGCTTTTGAGGAATAATTTTACGGAACATAGAAATCTAATTTAATTTATTTTCAACACAGTAAATATTTCACTTCACTCTCTTCTGCTAAATGAATTATGGCTAAAAGAAATCTTATGTTTCCTGTCCTTGTTCCGCTATAGGTATGGCGATTCCCCAAACACACACACACACACACACACACACACACACACACACACACACACTGAATTCTTTCAACACTCTAAGATTCTCTGTTTGTTTTCTTCTTTCTTTTTTGCAGTTTAGATGTGCCATGCCTATGTGTAAGTTTTGTAGATTATTTTTTAAATTATCCTACTTGGTGTTTTCTGAGCTTTTCTGATATGTGGCTTCATGTCTGTCATTAATTTTGGAAAATTCTCAGTTACTATTATTTTAAGTATATCTTCTCTTTTTTTCTCTTAAATTTCTTCTGGTATTCTAATTACAAATAAGTCATATTTTTTATGGTTTACCACAATTCTTGGATATTCTATTCTATATATTTTTTAATCTTTTTTCTCTATGTGTTCAATTTGTGAAGTTTTTTCTTCTTGATAAGTCTTGAAGCTCACTGATTCTCTCCTCAGTTGTATCCAGTCTGCTGCTGAACCCATGAAAGGCATTCTTCATCTGTTCATTGGCAGAACAGAAGTCACTAAGATAATTGTCAGGGACTCTTCTAGTACAATTCCACATAATTGTAGAATTTGTGGCACTAGTACTCAGTATATTATCTAAGAAAACAGTTTAACTGAATCAGGATGCTATAGGTTTGAATTCTTGGTCTGCCAAAAGTGACTTAAACTCAATGGTAAAATAAAGCTAAAATTAGTTTATATGATAAATCACACGTAAACACACAAAGATAATTTATATTAGCCATTACTATTCTAGACTTCTATTTGTTTTCTATTTCCATGTTCTTGAAGAAATGCTTAAACCTCACCTCATTACAAAGGATTCTCTGAGTTACAAATCTACGTTATTCCCTTTCATTCTCTCATGGTACTGTGTACTCTTTCCTACACAAAAGTTATTTATAGATTTTAATTTATTTATTTACATGACTGTTTTATATCTGATTCCCCCTCAAAATTTTATCCTCTGGTCTATGGTTTAGTCAACTCAGTATTCCCAGTGATAAAACCACTGGCCTTATGCATTGTGGGCATACATCATAAACATTTGCTCTTCCCAGGGCCACAAAAATTTACATTTATATTGTCATTTTCCCTTCCCTGTGTCAACCCCTCTACTCTCTCATTCCTACTTCCAGAGATCCTCTCTCATGTAAACTATCACACCCATATCTTTAACTCAGGTTCCTCTTTGGAAGAAGGAAACTTAAAATAAGACAGGAACCCAGAGGTAAGAAGCCCAAGGTCTGGTGCTAGTGAAATAAAAAACATGTTTCTCCATGTTTGAGAGAGACATGAGGAACCTATGGAAGCAGCCACATTGGGCCTTTGACTCTGTGTAGCAGAGTCAAAGACATTCACTACAATTAACACACCAGATAAAAAGAAGGCAAAGTGCATATATCATATCTGAGGTGATGTACAAACTAAATCTAGCACACTATTATCAACATTTTACAAATTTCTCCCTTCTGTCACTTGTGACATTGTTATCATTCACTCATTTATCCACATGTTATAACCACTCTGTATATTGATACTATCAATGTCTTAAGCAAACAATTATCTTGTCAACCAATTGAGAATAATTATTTTGTTCTACTTCACTTTTTCCTCTTCCAATGATCTCCATCTCTTTGTGTAGGTCCAAGTTGCTAGCCTATACCATTTTCTTGCTGCCCTAATAATTTCTTTTAACACTTATTTCATGGTTGCTTGCTGGCAATGGATTCTGCAGTTATCATTTGTCTGTGAAACTTATTTTGCCTAGACTTTTGAAAAATAATTTCACCAGAAGTAGAATTGTAGGTTTATGGGGTTGTATTATTTTCTTTCAATTCATTAACTATTTCACTTTATTCTTATCTTGCTTTCATGATTACTACTAGAAATGTACAAAAGACAGCAAGTAAACAAAGCAACACTAAGATAACACAAAGACTCCCATTTTAGATACAAAACATATGAGGCTCAGCATTTGTAATTTGATTAATTTTTCATAATTCATAAGTTATAGAACCAAAATTCAGTTTACATCTGTCTGACTTCAAAGCCTAGGCTCTTTGGTTTCACCACTCATCTTCCTCTCTCATGCACTATGCTAATAGGGTTTCCTTTATTTGAAATTACTGTCCTTTTCTCCTATATCTTTGCAAAGTCTACCTATCTTTCAGTCAATCTGATATGCTCCATAGCACTTTCACAAATCAGCCCTGCACATGCTCATTCTTCAGTCTTATGAATTTTATAGCCTTTCAACTAAATATTCATTCTTTAAGGTAGGAATCTATTGTTTTATGTGTTTAAATCTAGCCATTCTCCTAAGATAGAGCCCGATGTCTGTCTTTTCTCTGGGCAGATAGTCAGAAGAAAGATGATGAACACCAAGGGAGGACCAAACTTTACCTGTGAAATAACCACTTGTATACCTAATCCTGAATTGTACCCCACATCTTTAAGATAATAAATAAATAAATAAATAAAACACTGCTTAAAAAAAAGATGATGAATACCAAGCAACTGTTTACTTTGAAAACATCAGGTTGTATAAGTAATAACCCTATAAATCCCAAAGTTCAATAGATGACTGGAAAGAAGCTGAAGTTAGGAGAAAAAAATTTTTTAGCAATACAGAAAGTGTCATTCTTTTAAGAGACAAGAAGAAATTGTCAAATATTGTTGCTAAAATTGTGTGAAACAGAGTCCATCCAATACTCCACCATTTAATCCTTCCCACCTCATTATCCTAGCACAATAGCATTCAGCTCACAGATGTCTTACTCTTATTTAGAATTATATTAATTAGACTGTGGTTTTCTATTTTTCCTTCTTATTACAATTGGATAGGATCCTGATGCCTAGAAGTTGCAGGAGCATATAAATAAAATTCTAAAGCCATTTACATTCCAAATCTATTTGGCCATGTGAACTAGTCAAGACCCATAAGCAAAATAAACAACAGCAACAACAATGGTCTGCTTTTAAAATTGGCGAGAAGAAAAACTTACGGCCAATTTAAGTGTCTCTATCATTTTCAGTTTTATTCAAACAAGTAAAGAATATTTTAAAAAGTAAAATAGAATAACAATTTTAATTGATTTTCTATTACTTTATTGAGGTCCATTTGAAGTTAGGTGGTCACCACAAGTTAAGAATTATAAGCAGTCTGCTGACCACAGGACCTCAGCACCACTAGCCTATTGCCATTTAATTGCCTTTTGCACCAGTCTGGGAGAGGATTTAGGCCAGCATTCCAGAGGTCTACCTATTGCCATATTCAGAAATTCTTTTGGGGGCCAGATGCAGTGGCTCATGCCTGTAATCGCAGCACTTTGGAAGGCCAAGGCACGAGGATTTGAGGCCAGGAGTTTAAGGCCAGACTGGGCAACATAGTAAGACACTATCTCTACAAAAATTATATATATCAGGTGTGGTGGCACACACCTGTAGTTCCAGCTACTCAGGAGGCTAAGTCAGGAGAATCCTTTGAGTCCAGGAGTTTCAGACTGCAGTGAGTCATGAGCCTGCCATTGTACTCCAGCCTGGTCAACAGAACAAGACCCTGTCTCTAAAAACAAGAAAAGAAATTTCTTTTTGTACAATAATGACTTAATGCCAAATTCTAATTCTTACTTAGTGGTTTTAGAGTAGGTCTTTCTCACATAATCCATCATACTGATATGGGACATGGAAGCCAATCTTTCCTTCCCAAAGGCCTTTCTTTTTAAGTTGGCAACAATGCAATTGCACACATAATTGTTTGCAATTCACCTTCTCCCTCTACCTCGAAGATCGAATGAATAAAATAAATCCTAAAGATAACTTTTCAATTTTCAAGACTATTAGAGTCTGTTCATGTGGTTTAACTCTCATGCCTCAGGTTATCATGCTGTGGTTGTTTGGCTTGTCCCTATCAGGTTGTTATTTAAATTTTTATCAGCATCTTCAAAAAGTGTGGTGTACCATTGGCCACGAAGCATTCCAGAACCATTCCAGTCATCTGCAAATGTTGACATGGGTTTCATCAAGGTGATGAACAATTACACTGCAGTTCCAGGGAGAATATACTTATGTCCAAGATGAGCAGATTGATCCTTCAGTTCCAATAAGACCAATTCTGTTGACACAACACCTAGTGATGGTTAATATGAGCTAAAAATTCCCGTTAAGTGAGTTCATTAATATTACACAAGAGGTATTGCTTCATCCTCTATCATGATTCCATATTGCCCAGACCTTTGAAATCACTTTTATTTACCTGATTGACTCACTTCAGGCAGATTATAAATCTAGTTGCCTTTGCTACAGAAATGTTCATTTTCCTTTGTCAGAGTTTCTGATTTAAGTGAGGATATTTGAGTAAGATCTACTAAGGTTACTACTCCTTTCTCCCACTTAAATAACAAAAATACTAACAGTTTCCACAAATAAACAGATGAATCCCTCCTCCACTCTTGGTTCTCCTTATTGGTAAATCTAATTACAAGGTTCATTTACTTCCTGGGATCTATGCATATATTGTTCCTGGTAGAACAGCAACTGTGAAGTTTAAGTAAAGGCTTAAAATCTATTCAGACACATGAAAAAATGGTCAGCCTTACTAGTCACCAAAGAAAAGCAAACTAAAATCACACTGAGATACCACCTAACTCCAGTCAGAATGGCCATCAACAGATGCTGGAGGATGTAGGGAAAAGGGAACATTTCTACACTGTTGGTGGGAGTGTAAACTAGTACAATGTCTGTGGAAAACAGTTGGTGATTCCTGAAAGATCTAAAAATCAATTTTCCATATGACCCTGCAATCCCCCTACTGGGAATATACTCAGAGAAACTCAAATCACTCCATGAAAAAGATACCTGCACACGCATGTTTATTGCAGCATTATTCACAATGGCAAAAACATGGAACCAGCCATGCTGCCCATCAAAAGAGAATTGAATTTTTAAAATGTGGCACATATATATGAAAGAATATTATACAGCCATAAATAAGGACGAAATTATGAACTTTGCAGCAACTTGGATGGATTTAGGGTCTGTAATACTGAGGGATCTATTGCAGAAAAACAAAGAACAGAGTACCACGTGTTCTCACTCATAAGTGGACCTTGAACAGTTATCATAAAACTATAAGAGACTGGCAGTAGTGGGAAACTGCCAGGGGGAGGGGACAGGATTAGCAGTAGTGGAAAACTGCCAGGAGAGGGGGGAGCACATCTCATCAACAAGTGTACCTGCATAATGAACATTTGTACACCTAATCCTGAATTGTACCCCACATCTTTTAAATAAAAAAATTTTAAATATAAATAAAATGTTTTAAAATAGATTTGATAAGCAAAATAAATAAAATAAATAAAATAAAAAGAAAACCTATCCAGAGTCTTCCATTATTCAGGACTCATGTCTGTTTAGCAAAAGTTCTCTAACACTTAGAAGAGAAGAAAATGAACAATAGAAAGACATTCGGCAGATATACCACCTTCACAACCAGATTTCCTTGAGGAATGCATGTGGTTTTGAGAAAGTATGCAACTCTGTTCCCTCTGTATTCAAGATAATTTTAGTGTAGTTGCTGTATTTACATGTTTGTATTACTCATGTTATCTAGGATAATCACAAAATGAAACCTGAATTATTATTATTTTTTGAATTGGAGTCTCACTCCATTGCCCAGGCTGCAGTGCAGTGGCACGCTCACGGGTCACTCCAGCATCGACCTGCTGGGCTCCAGCAATCCTTCTACCTCAGCCTTCCAAGTAGCCAAAACTACAGGCATGTGCTACCACGCCCGGTTAAATTTTTTGATTTATTGTAGAAACGAGGTCTCACCAAGTTGCCCTTGCTGGTCTCTAACCCACAGGCTAAGGCAATCCTCTCGTCTCAGCCTCCCAAAGTGCCAGGATTACAGGCTGAGCCACCAAGCCCGGTCATTATTTTTTAACTATAGTTTCCATTCTTTAAATATAATCAACTATACTTTTATGTAGATATGTTCTAAACTATGCCTCAAGACCTAGAACCTTTCTTTCTCTGCTCTTCAGCTTAGTTGACGACTGGATTCATCACTACCCACAAAGTTAATAGAAACTGTATTTTGAGTACCCATACAGCCATTCTGTTTTTCACTTTCAGTAAAATATTCAATAAATTACATAAGATATTTAACACTTTATTACAAAATAGACTTTGTATTTGATGATTTTCCCAATTGTAGGCTAAAGTAAGTGTTTGGAGCCCATTCAAGGTAGGTTAGGCTAATCTATGATGTATTAAATACATTTTGCCTTATGAGATTGTCAACTTACAATGGGTTTATCAGGACATAGTCCCATGGTAAATAAAAGAACATTCATACTGTTTATTCAAAAAACAAGACTCCTCCACATATGTATGTTGACATATGCATATATTATTATGTAATTACCCGGAAAGGAAACTGAAACAAAACCCCTCAAAATGTGAGCAGAAGTTATTTCTAGTGAAAAAAGTAATAGGAAAAATATGGTAGAGACAGATGATCGTATATACTTTTTGGACTAGCATGTTGAAATTTTGAACATAAAATTGAATTTATATAATACTTTATAAATGAAACTAAAATAAAAGGTAGTCTTCCATTATCTCTTTGTTATTTAAAAGAATATTAATAATGCTTTACTTAATAAGTTAAACCTAAGACATTGCTCAAGTAAACACAGAATTTTTTGAGTCTTTAACATGCTTCTCTCCTCTTCCTTAAAACCCCACAAAAGCAGCAGTTTAAGGCATGCTGCTCTGTCATAGATTTGTCTGCTTCGTTAGTGACTGGCACATCTGTCATTTCTCATCATCCACTCCTACCCACACAAGTTATCTGTCTTCTGCTGAGGTCAGAAATGGCAGCTCAGTCCTGAAATAATGCTCTTCTTTTTTAAAAAAGTCAAAGAAATATTTTAAAACTGTGCTTAACTTTTATCACTAAAACCTTTATAATTATATTCACCATATCTGTCTGCCTTTGACTTTAACAAACCATCGGGTGATATTCTCATTCTAGAGAAACTCAGAAAGTATGAAGTCTCAAAGGAACATGGTATAAGTAGCTTGAAAACTTTACCACCCCAGAGACTACACTGCAGTGAATATATGTCTCACACCCTCCCTAGACACAGGTCACAGCAGAAAATGGATTATTTGTTTTGCTGTAAAGTTGTTATTTCAGACTCTACTTAAAATATGCTTTATTCATGGGTAAACATCTGGTCAGATATGATGTCTGTCTGGTAAGATACAGTCTATACTCTATAACTTTATTAATTTGACTCTTACTTTCCCTCCTCTATTACATTTTAGAGAATTCTACAAAGTTTTAATTGCATTTTCCCACACATACTAATTTGGATGATTTGGAAGTGCTGCATAGCTTCCAGAAATATCAAGAGTTTCTTCCCTTAGCTACGTCTTGGGCCTTCTGGACTCCCTGCAGCATCAAAGAGAATGCCTTTCATTAAGTCTCACAGCTCACTAGATGCCCTGATTGGAGGTCTCTTCTCAAAGAAGATGAATTTAGACAACATAGGGTGAAATTTTCTGGCACATGGGAGGTATTCAGAGATTCAGAGAGATTTAATTTTTGTGTGATCCTAAAATTAGCTCAAAAAAAGAAATGAGAAAAGTCCATTTTCTGGTTTTTTTTTATTTTCTTAATTTTTTTTTTCTTTTTTGGTGACTTCTGCTTTAAGTTATTCAATTTTATAAATATATGCTCTTAGAATTTAGATATTGACCTCTCTTTTCTAGGACATGTTTAAAAAGTAACTATACTATTATTAGTAGTGTTGTTATTAATATTATTTATTTTATTGGTAATGCTTTGTTTTTTGTAATTCAACTAAAATAATATTAATAGCGTTTAAAGTAAGCAATAAGGTGAATAGGCTTTTACCGTTTTAATATAATACCTACAGTTTCTTTTTCATCTGAGATGCCTAGCAGAGATTAATACACTCAGTAAGAAAATATTAAATAAATTCTTGCTGACTTAAGTAGAAAAAATAAAAGTCCCTTACCCAGACTCAATAAACAAAAATACTGAAGCAATTAGTGCCAAAAGCAATTAGAACAGAATTACCATAGTTACATAGAATATTTTTCATACAGCTATTGGCCATTTGTATTTCTTCCTATACCAGTTACCTTTTTATAAAACATGTATTCTTAGAAAGAGCCTTATTTTTTTTCATGATTCATAGAAATTATATTTCTTCCCATCCAAACTAAACTTTTCTCTACAACAACATTACTTCCAGAAGCTAACTCTAGTAGGTCCTCTATTATCTGTATTACTTTGGGCATTTATCTTTTGATCATTTGCTTTCCAGCTATAAAATGAATCTAATTGTTATTATAATTATGAAACAGCAGTTAAAAATGTTTGACATAATCCTGCACTACATAGAAAAAAAATACTACCTAGTTGGTTCCCTACTTTGATAAAGGGCTATAAACACTAATCATCAGAAAATAGTCAAGGCTGTTGGAAATAAGTGATCTAATATGGCAACACCTTTGAGATTCACATATTTTAAAAAGAAGGAATATTAGTAGGGAGAGGGAGATAAAGAAGTAGACAGAATATAAATCTATTTCCCAGCTCTACATGGAGACAATCATACTTAGTGATCTATCACAGAAACAAACAACCAAATATCACATGGTCTTACTCATAAGTGGGACCTGATCATTTATCACAATAGCACCAGGGAGGGATAGGCAGTCGAGGGATACTGCAGGGGAAGGCAGGGGGCATGCAACAACACAAAGGATATCTCGTCCTAAGTGAGGACCAGTTGGAGGCCCAAACTTCACCTGCATGTAGATTATCCTTACTTGTACCTCACATCTTTAAAATAAAATAAAGCAAAATGTGTGTGTGTGTGTGTGTGTGTGTGTGTGTGTGTGTGTGTGTGTGTGTGTATCCCAGCTCTACATAATTTGACTTTTAAAAGACTTAATTTAAATAGCAAATATGAGTAATTTAGAGACAAAGTTTCTATGACTTGTTGGTAAAGAATCTAATTAGTTTGTGTACATCATTATTCTGACACAGCAAAAGGAAGTCTTCTGATAATAATGGCTAAGGAGGGCACAGTGTATTTCAAAAATCATGGCTTCTTAGTCCAAGGCAGATAAGACTGACAGGAAACCGCTTCTTATGGAGATGTTGGAAATGGAAGAAATTATCTGACTCTGAAAATGTGTAGTCCAAGTCTTAGATCATTTGTATACTAAAATTTTTTGCTCAAACAACTTGATGCACAATCTTCCTGACAGTCTTCATCACAGACTTTAGTTCAGTTTTGTCCATGCAGAGAGACCTAGATTTTAATTTCTCAGAAACCATCTTGTTTTGAATTAGAAATGTAATATCAAACAGTGTATTCTGTGATCCTACATTATGTCTGGCAAAATGGGTTTGCAAACACATTTTAGAGTTTTATACTCAATACTATACCTCAAGATTCACTGTGGCTGTGGTTTAACTCAGGTTTTAAGTAACTTCTTACAGATTACACAAGCTTTGAGTTTCATGATTAGAGAACATTTCTTCCTAATGCCCATATTTATCCTATTTATGCCTGGAATATTTATTCTTTCACAGATGGTTAGCCAACTTCTCCTCGACTGGTTCATCTTCTCTTGTACCTAATTAACAGTCTACATTCATTCGTGAAAAATGTTTTGCCGTTTTTGTCAAGACTAATATTAGTACCTCAATATTTCACTGACTGATTCATTCATTTATTTATTCATTGGTGAACCAACTGTTGATCTTCAGTATGTGCTATTATTTTCTAGTACTTCACATTTATTTAAAGGGACCGTTTTTCTACCATGTAGTCCCTAAACAATAAATGTCCTTTTAAAAAGGAATGCTATTTTACCTCAGGTCCACAGTATTGAATTGATCATAATTCTATATTCATGCCATATTCTCATCCTTTTTTATACCTATTTTATATGTGTTCATTTATTCATTAACAGAATCATACTTAAGAAAACATGATGCAATGCAAGAACTAAACAATTTATAATGTGCTCATATGCTTAGGTGTACATCTTCATGTCTACATTTTGGCCTCCCTTTACCTGAGTTTACTTACATCTCACATCTTCTCTTTTTTGTTTGATACATAGTTTATCATACATATACAAGCTCCTGTAAATATAATGCTCTATTACTTTTCACTTGATGAAATTATGCTAAATAGATCCATTTTGGACTTGTTTTCATTATTATATTTTACTAAGATATCTCTATATGATTTTATAAAGAAGTACTTCATTTGTTGTGGTTCAGAACAACATCCTATTATTTTTGTCAGTGGAATCTATTATAAATTTCTTTTTGTACACATACACAAGAGGTTATCTTAGGATGTCGGTGAGACTGAAATTACAGGACCACAAAATGCACAAATACTAAATTGTCCAAGAGAAGGCCAAACTTTTTTGGCAAAGTAATTGTACTAGTATTCACTTTCATCAGTAGTATTTACAAAATCCTCTGGATTAATATACTGTTTACTCAGAAAATATGATGCTATGCCTGTTTTTCAGATGAATTTAGAAGAAACTGGACAAAATGGAAGAAGCAAACCAGTCTGTGGTGTCTGAATTTGTTATTCTTGGGCTTTGTAATTCATGGGAGCTCCAGGCCTTCCTCCTTGTGATATTTTCTTCACTTTATTTGGCTACTACTTTAGGCAACATTTTCATTGTGGTCATAATCATTACTGATCTCCATCTTCACTGCCCTATGTACTTTTTGTTAGCTAATCTGTCATTCATTGACTTCTGCCTTTCCTCAGTCACTACCCCTAAAATGATCACAGGTTTTCTCAAGAAAAACAAGACCATTTCCTTTGGAGGATGCATGTGTCAAATTTTCTTTGGACATTGTTTTGGAGGGGTTGAGATGGTGCTGCTTGTGTCAATGGCCTTTGACCGTTATGTGGCCATCTGCAAGCCACTCCAGTACTCCAATATCATGAATAGACATATGTGTATTGGGTTAGTAATGACATCATGGATCGTTGGTTTTATGCATTCAATAAGCCAACTAATTATGATTGTAAAGCTGCCCTTCTGTGGACCCAAGGAATTAGATAGCTTTTTCTGTGATATTCCACTGGTGATCAAACTGGCCTGCAAGGACACCTATATTCTAGAGGTGTTGATAAATGCTGACAGTGGAGTACTGGCAATCATCTGCTTTATTCTGTTGCTGATCTCTTACTCTCATATTCTCTTCACTGTTTGCCTTCACTCTAAGGATGGAGTATCCAAGGCTCTCTCTACCTGTGCTGCACACATCACAGTAGTGGTGTTATTCTTTGGGCCCTGTATCTTCATCTACTTGTGGCCAGTCAGCATCACCTGGGTTGACAAGTTTCTTGCTGTATTTTATGCAGTCATCACACCTCTCCTAAATCCAGTCATTTATACCCTAAGAAACAAAGAGATTAAAAATGCCACGAAGAGACTACTAGGTTAACATATGAATTTCAGTGGGTATTTCAGGGTTTCACATTATTAGAATGCTCACTGAAAAGTCTCTAAATTAGCCATGCCCGTCCTGTTACTCTAAACTGGGAAGCATTCTCCAATTCAGATGATAGGCATATATCTCCAAATTAAAGATCTGTGTCAGTTATATTAAATTCCACAATTATTTACTGATAATTGAACGCCAAATGATTGCGAAGTTTAGTCAGTCTTTTCAAATTGAATTTTGGTTGTGCTCAAGGATGACTTGAAATTAGTAACATATTAATGTTACTTATTATTATTGGTGCTGCTACTTCAACACCAGCCACCACATACTGAAATTTTCTCTCATGCCAAGCATTTCTTTGAGCAAAACATGCCATGTCTTATCTAATTTTTTTAAATAAACCAGTGAATTGAGTATTGATATCTTCATTTTTACAAATTGATAAGTTAGTCTTCCAATTTGTAAGCATTTTACCTAACTTACTAGAGACAACTGTAAATGTCATTGTTAGGCATTCCCCATCACACTCAGAATAAAACTGAATCAAGCACAATATGGAGGTAGTGTTATTCCTTCACCTTTATATCCCAGCCATTTGAGAAGCAGTGTAATTGTCTTTAGAAGATATGCAATAAAAACAAAGATGGGTGCGCTAACAACCTTAAGGAACTTGCTTCTTCTCTTTCTCTTAATAATGTGTTAAGGAGTTCCTTATTTATACCAGATAAAATCTGGGCAAAGTGTTATGTTTTCAAAAATAACTGAAGATGCCCAAAGATCTGTTTATAGAGGTTATATCTATTAATATTTACCTTTTTTATAAGTTAAAAGTAAAAAAATTAAACGCTTATGTATCAACTTATTTAAAAACAACAATAGTAAGACATTACATGTTAGCATAAATAATATATTTAAGGAAAAGTGACAATATTTTTCAAAATATAATACAGAATGGGATTGTTTTACATATTTGCAAATGTCTTTAGCATATGGCTGAATAAAAGTAGTTGATTTCTTTTATCTGCCTTTGCATTGAAACTACAAGTGAGATTTAGCACAAAGCAAGGCAGTGGCATCAAACGATACTTGATATCATGATGCCCCTCACCACCACAAACTCACAGTAAAAAAAAAAGTTAAAAGTTTAATAATTTTTATAATTATTTCTATAAATGTTACAATGCCAGATAGTATTTGTTTTTGTTAGTATTTTGGTATTGGTTTTAAACAGTCAATATTCTATATTTCTTTCTTTTGACTATTTTCATTCTCATCTGCCACTTGGAAAAATTTTTTTCAACCTGAAGAACTCTCTGTACGTTTTGTCTTGTAATAATTATCTAAATTATTGTTTATATGAAAGTGTCTTTACATTTCCTTTATATTTGAGAGATATTTTTATTAGGCATAGAATTCTAGGGTGTCAGATTTTATCAGAATTTAAAAAGTTATTCCAATATGTCTGGCTTTCACATTTTATGTTGAATAGTCATCAGTCATATTGTTGTTACTTTGAAGAAATTATTTTTTCTGCTGCATTGAAATATGTATTTTTTTGTCTGTGGTTTTAGCAAAGTCACTGTAATATGCATATGATGTAACTATCTTTACATTTAGCCATCTAATTGTTCACTGCATTTCTTGAATCTATGGGTTGTGTCTCTTATCAGTTCTTAAAATATTGTTTCCCATTCTCTTTCTTTCATTCTAGCAATCATTTATACATGTTAGAGCATTACACACAGTCCCAATTGACATTCTCTGTTATAATTTTTAATATTTTTATACCTCTATTCTTTAGGTTGGGTAATTTCTGTTGATCTCTTTGAGTCTACTTATCTTTTAAGTTTATTCAAATAAACTTAAAGGTTTTAAAATTTTATGTTTTTCAGTTCTAAAATATCACTTGATTCTTTCTTAGTTATTTCAATCCTCTGTTGAAATTCATCACTTTTGGATTTAGAGTCGATCATATTCAGTGATCTATCACAGAAACAACAGAGTACCATATGTTCTCACTCATAAGTGGATCTTGAACAATTATAATAATACTCTAAGAAAGGAATTGGCAGTAGTGGGAAACTGCCAGGGGAGGGGGGATGAGACTGGCAGTTGAGGGAAATAGCTAGAGGAGGGAGGGGCACATCTCATCAACAAAGGTACCTGGATCAATATTTGTATACCTAACCCTGAATTGTACCCCACATCTTTAAAATAAAAAAAAATTTAATTCATCTTTTTATCATCTTTCAACTTCTAATGTTTTTTTAAAATGTATAAAAGTTATTTTAAACTCTTTTTCTGCTAATTTCAAAAATTGAGTTACCTATGGTCTGCTTCTATTTACTATTTTCCTCTTAACTATGAATCACACATCCCTGACTCTTCACATGCCTCAGTTATCTTATATATTTTATACATTGTGTATAAGAGAATCATAGAATTCTGACGTATATTCTTCCAGACACTACTTATTCTTTCCTTTATTATGCATACAGGGTTCAGATGTGATCTTAATTGGATCAGTACTGAACTGACTTGAGTTTGGATCATAGTTCTTTTTTTAAATTTGTAATTTTAAATACATGAGGTACAATTCAGGGTAGGTATACAAATGTTCATTATGCAAGTCCGTTGTTGACGAGGTGTGCCTTCCCCTCCCCTGCCAGTTTCCCACTACTGCCAATCACTTTCTTATAGTATTACAATAGCTGTTCAAGGTCCATTTATGAATGAGAACCATATGATACTCAGTTCTTTGTTTCTGTTATAGATCACTCAGTATTATAGCCTCTAAGTCCATCCAAATTGCTGCGAAGTTCATAATTTTGCCACTCTTTATGGCTGCATAACATTCCATCATATATATATATACCACTGTTTTTTATCCAGTCCTCTTTCGATGAGCAGAACAGTTAGTTCCATGTTTTTGCTATTGTAAATAACGCGACAATAAACATGCATGCATAGGTCTGCTTCTTAGAGTGATTTGAGTTCTTCCGGGTATATTCCCAGTAGGAGGAGTGCAGGGTCATATGGGAGGTTAATTTTTCTAGTTTACACTCCCACCAACTGTGTAGAAGTGTTCACTTTTCCCTGCATCCTCTCCAGCATCTGTTGTTTTTGGAGTTATTGATGATGGCTATCCTGACTGGAGTTGGGTGGTAGGTATCCCAGTATAGTTTTAATTTGCATTCCTTTGATGACTAGTGAGGCTGAGCATTTTTTCATGTATCTGTTGGTTGCCCATATGTCTTCTTTTGAGAAATGTCTATTCATATCTTTTGCCTACTTTGCTTTTTTTAATTTTTAATTTTAAAGATGTGGGGTACAATTCAGGGTTAGGTATACAAATGTTCATTTTGCTGGTACCCTTCTTGATGAGGTGTGCCCCCCATCCCCTGGCAGTTTCTCTCAACTGTCAATTCCACCCCCACTCCCCTGGCAGTTTCCCACTACTGCTAATCCCTTTCTTATAGTATTATGATAATTGTTCAAGGTCTGCTTATGAGTGAAAACATGTGGTACTCTGTTCTTTGTTTCTGTGGTGAACCACTGAGTATGATAGACCCTAAATCCTTCCAAGTTGCTGCAAAGTCCGTATGTTTCTCCTTCTTTATGGCTGCATCATATTCCATTGTGTGTATGTGCCACAATTTTTTATCGAGTCCAGCATTGATGGGCAGCGTAGTTGGTTCCATGTTTTTGTTGTGAATAGAGCTGCAACAAACATACGTGTGCAGGTATCTTTTTGTAGAATGACTTGAGTCCCTCCAGGTATATTCCCAATAGTGGGATTGCTGAGTCATATGGAAGGTCAATTTCTAGTTCTTTCAGAAATCATCACACTGTCTTCCAAAGAGGTAGCACTAGTTTGCATTCCCACCAGCAGTGTAGAAGCATT
>CAUYQG010275039.1:0-14043 GCA_963574415.1 Tarsius wallacei | reverse complement strand
TGCTATTGTGAACAATGCTGCGATAAACATACGTGTGCAGGTATCTTTTTTATAGAGTGATTTGTGTTCTTCAGGGTATATTCCCAGTAGGGGGATTGCGGGGTCATATGGGAGGTTGGTGTTTAGAGCTTTTAGGAATCGCCCCACTTACTGAGGGCAACAAACTTTTTCAACCTTATGACAGGTGCCTCTGCATTCAAATTCTAGGTTATATACTAAACAAAAATATCTCTAAAAGAAGCCCTTCCAGAGCTCTTAAAATGAGATATCACTCCAAATAAAAACACTAAGTTTAAATTATATAAAAAGAGAATTGGCCAGTGGTTCACACTTGTAATCCCAGCACTTTGGGAGGCTGAGGAAGGAAGACTACTTGGGACCAGGAGTTTAAGCCCACCTAGGGCAACATAGTGAGGCCTCCTCTCCACAAAAAAAAAAAAGAAAAGACGATTAATTGGATGTGGTGGCACGTGCCTGTAGTCCCAGCTACTAAGGAGGCTGAAGAACAAGGATCTCCCAAGGTTAGAAGAACCCAACTCAGAATAAAATAAACTAAAATAAAATAAGAAAGTAAAGTAAAATAAACTAAAATAAGAAAGTAAAGTAAAATAAAATAAAATATTACTGCAACAAACTCCTTTCCAATAAATTTAAATCACCTTCTCCCCAGTCAACCTGAATTAATAGAGTTTTACCATATTGTCCTGCTATGGTCTGAATACTTACATCCTTTCAAAATTCATATGTTGAAATCCACATCCACAAGGTGAGGATTGTAAAGGTGAGGTCCCTGGGAAGTGACTAGGTCACAGGAAAGGAAATCTTATAAATAGGATTAGTGATTTTAAAAAGAACCCTGAGAGAGATGGCTTGTCTCCTCTGCCATAGGTTAGAGTGAGAACGTAGCTGTCTATGAGGAAATATATCCTCAGCAGACACTGAATCTGTTGGCACCTTGATCTTGGACTTCCCAACTTTCAGATCTGTGAGAAATAAATGTTTCTTGTTCATAAGCTACCTAGATTATGGTATTTGTTATAGCTGAACAGACTACGGCGGTCATTAGGTGTAGTAAAATATTTTAAAAGAAAGACTGGAAAATTCACCCAATATATCGAGTATTGGTAAATACAAACAGGGTTGAATAAATTCCAGTTGACTATCCTATGCCACTGGGAGAAGAAGACACACACATGATTTTGGAATGGTTACCCAAGCTAGGAAGAGGTTCATAGCATAGCACAGAAAGTTATTTGATCTCTTCTTTCCTTGTTTTAAAGGAAATCAAAATTAGCTGTGGTTACAGAAACTAAAAAGAGAACATTTTATCACAAAGAATTATAGATGACAACTTGGAGGTTATCAAGAAAGAATAGAACATTAATGCATTTCTTTAGAAGATGAATCATTAAACTGTGCAACATACCACTTAGTTTTTAAACTGAGATAATGCTTGTGTGCTGTAATTTTGAGTTCAGTTCTCAAACACACTATGTATTACTATTTGGAATAGCTTCAAGTTTTCAATACTTGTTTCTACATCAATGAAGAAGAATCAATTGCAATTTTGTGATTCTTTCTGCATTATAACATTTGTAGTTCACAAACTTCTATTAATAAATTGGGTTGAATTTTGTTGGTGAGATTTTGTTGATAAAAAATGATACTACTAAAGATTAAAAGATGCAAACTTCCCAATTTTAAAACATTTAGTGTTACATTTTCAGTGTTGATACAGCAGATTTCTTTCTGCCATTGCCAAATTTCTTTTGTTCTTAGGAATAGTATTACGAATGTTAAATTAGTGATTTAAATTTTGCCTCATTTGTGTTAGGGAGTTATTTGATTCAATACAATTGTTTAGGATCTAGACTATTTCATTTGTGTTACTCAGAAACATATGCCAGGTCCAGAAAATAAGTAATCCTTGTTCCTAAGGACTTCCAAAAGTAAAGCTCCTGGAGCTTTTCAAGGATGTCAATTATTTAATTTTTAAAAATAAAAAATAGCATTCTCAGTCCCGAACTATTCTCTTCTAAGCTTCTCTAGATAAGATGAAGTCAAAGTTATTATTTCTATGCACAACCCAGAGCAACACCCTAGTAGAGAATTTATTTGAGTATCCAGTCATCCAATGATTCTCAGATTTCTTTCCTTCTTTTCTTTGTATCTCTTGTAAAATATTAAAGCCTATTGAGCATAGCTTTCTCAAAGTAGACTCTTCTTTCAGCTAGCATGTATTGGATCTTACTACTTAGGTACTTGATGGTCAATAACAAAGATGGGGTCATTTAATTCAGAAAGCTGGAAATCCAATAGTATAGAAAGAAAATTAGGCCAGGCACAGTGACTCATGCTTATAATCTCAGCACTTTGGGACGCTGAAGCAATAGGATTGCCTGAGCCCAGGAGTCCAAGACTACCCTAGGCAATATAGTGAGACCACACCTCTACAATAAGAAAAGAAATAAATTAATTATGAAGCAAAATGGAAATGTCATAATAGAATTATGGACACAGTGCTGTGAGAGCCCAGAGGAGCTTCTTAATAATTTTGCCTGGGTGTTAGACCTATAAGTATACACATGGATTCGCACATTTTTCCTAGAATCACTTGTCCCTTCCATCTCCAAGTTGCATAGTGAATAATAAATTCTTAAACTTACACACCTAGCACTGACTGGACTCTTTCCATTAACCATATGCTACTGAACAATAAAGATTTCTTATTGGGGTGGAAAATGCATCAAATAATTGATCTCATAAGTAATACCAGGTGCTATCAGTGCCATGCATTCATCAATACTTACATGTAATCCAAGAGAACACATATCATGAAAACACTGACTCCCTGGTGGCCATTTTATCAACTGTCCATTTATTATGTGCAAATTTTTACAATTAGATCCAGGAAATTTTGATCTTTGCTGAAATCTATAAATTATTACAAATGGAGGTTAAACCTAGGTTGGTCAACAAACATCTTTTTTTAACCAAAATGAAAACAACTGAAATTTTTGCCAACAAAAGCATTCTGGCTCAAAGTTAAGAAAGACAGCTTTATCAATTTTTCCTCAGGGGATGAGTCATCATGGTTAAAGTACCATTTTGATCTCTGTAAAGACAACAGATAAGTAGTGCCATGGCAACTAAATGTACAGTTCATTGTGCACACTGCTAAATAGTTCATGCCATGCATCACTCAGAAACTTGGAGATGTCACAATGGTATAATTTTGTCTCTCTTATATCCTTGACATTATATGTTAGAATATGACTGAAATGTTACAGTAGCAGTGGTGGCAGTTTAAAAACAGAGGAATGCTAGTTCAAGAGAGTACTTCACACTGTTCCCCGAAGTGTATCTTACTAAAGACAGTAAAGTGTCTTTTCCTATTAATTCTGGATGGAGATGAACATCCTCATGTCTCTGGGTTCATATGCCTTTGTCAAACACTACCTGAGTGAGATGGAACAGAGATGGCCCAGAATAATGTGTTCAGACATCATCGCAGTCACACTGCACTGAGTAGGACTTCACTAATTTATTGTCTAATCCATTGGGAAGGCATGAATATGCCTGAGATGAAATTTCCTTTTGCATCGAGTACAAAAAGAGAGTTCACTAAACAAATTGATGGTGTAAATATCATAGTGTACTGTACACCTTTCTTGAATGATGTTAAGGAAAGAGAATTTTAAATGATTTGAAACATATATTTGAAACACAAATAAAAATGCTCTTCTGACATGAAAGTTAAATATGGTAATTAGAAAAAAAAACAATGCCTTCAGAACCTAATTAATAAATGACTTTCTAAAAAAAAAGACCTTCTGGTTAGTATCACTGGAATATTTTGTTTGAATTAGCCACAGGGCCTTCACATATGTTGCTTCTGCTACCTGACTTCCTGCCCCTACCATCTTATTCACAACGTTCTCCACATTTTAAAAAATCATTTACTAATTTTGGAAACTATTTGGCTGATATATTCCCCTCCAGGAAACTACACACTCAATTTTGTTCATGTCTTCACTGTTGCATAGTTAACACTGTTGCCTGGCTCATGGAACTGACTTAAAAACTATTTTAAAAAATAAATAATTGAATACACACACACACACACACACAAACTATCTGTGGTCTTTTTTCTCTGGGGAGTATCTCTTGGGTAATTAATTCCTTTTAATAATTTAGCACTATACTTTGTAAGAGAACATTTATGTAGGTGTTATATTTATATTAAATATTGTTTAGAATATATAGAGTGAAATAAACTTCACAATTAGTTTTTTTTATTTTAAGTTTATGGAAACCCATTTGAACTAAATTTAGCAAAAGTGAGTTTGTTAAACATATACACAGCTATCTCACACAACCCAAGGGAAGGGAGCCAGCTGAGTGATGGGGTGAACTGGAACCACCGATCCAAACACTGTAGAAAAACCGGAAGTTGTTATTCATATCTAAACTCTGCCTCTCTCTGTATACTTGTTTCATTCTTTTTTCTCTGTGTAGAATATTTCTATTTTTAAAACCAAATATTAGAAAATAGCTCCTGCCAACAGCTTGTGAGTTTGCATCATTTCCATTGAAGAGCTCAGAGCTTCAAGTCGAACATTTTCCAACTCTAAAATTTTAGAATGGACTTGGAAGAACTCAGTATGTGGCAGGAGCCAGACTCTGTCTTCATCTCTGCAAACAAAGTGTGGTCACTTTGGAAAAATGTGGTTGCTTCCACTGTAACCATTCAAAAGGAGGAGGCAGAAAGAAAAGCTAGTTCCTGGAGTCATGAGCACTCTCTGCTTTTGTGTTTATGAAAAACAAACCTGGGGATTTTCACCTGGCACTTGCATTGATACACTTTCAATTGTCACTTATTATTGTGCTAATAAAATAGCAGGCACTGAAAAATTAGTTGATGGGAAATGGTTATATCTCAATATGAGTAATCCGCAATTCAGTGGGAAAAAATAGATGCATTGGAAACAAAAATTTAACATTTGGGAAGCAGCTGCGTGACCCAATTCTTTCTTCTCTATACTTTAAAACTATTTTTTCCTTATGCACAATTACATAATAAGATGAGATGTGAGAGGATTTTCTAATTATTCCCTTTATGACAATGTTGAATCTATGATAAATAAGATGGGAGCAGGCCTGGTGAAATCCCAGGCACTTGGGTATAATATTCACTAATCTCTTTAGAATAGGCCAGTAAGGGTAGGCTGTCTTCTCACAAAGAGGTTATAGTGGGGACATTTAACAAATTAGGAGTGACATGGCCAGAAAAAGGTGCCCCTCTGTCCTTTCAAATCATTTGGAAGGATCATCACAAAGATAACTATCTTACCCTCCAATGATAAACAAGACATCCAGTAATCATTCTATCACTGATAAACTTTCACTGGTATTGATTTTAGAAGACATTTTTCATATAGAAACTAGAAGTGACTTTCAAAGAGAATATGATCTCTTGGAGGAATGACACTCTCAATAAGAGTGTTTTAAAGAACCCTACAAACAAGGACACTGTTCTATTGGCAAATCATATGACACTCATAGAAATATATACTTGTATAGTTTGAAGATACCTTGGATAAATCAAGACAAAACTTTTATTTTGCAGATATTAAATCTAGAGTTCAAAGATAAGAAGTCATGTGTCTAAGATTCTAGTACATCCTAAAGAAAATATTTTTAAAAATTAAGGTATTATCCAAACATCTTTAATAAAAGCTAGTCTTATGCTAAGAGCAGCTAGGTTTAACTCAATGTATTTGAAGCATAAGAAAAAAAAATCCTGTGTTGCTATCCAACTAATAAAATGAAATTTACTCAGGTTATTTTTCAGATAAATTTATTTTATAATTTCTTAAGAATATTAAACATCTTGCAAGTTATATGAAGAAACATAACAGATTTTTTACTGCAATTTTATAGCACTTAAAATGAGACCAGATCAAAGGATTTTTTTTTTAGGGCAAGGGTCAGCAAAATATGGACCATGCTTATTTTTGTAAATAATATTTTATTGGAAAAAAGCCATTCCCATTTTTTGCATTCAGTATTGTCAATGGTTGCTTTTGCACTACAAAGGCAGAAGCGAGTGTTTTCACTGAAATTGTGTATCTCAAAGGTCTAAAATATATTCTAACTGGTCCCTATAGAGAAAGTTTGCTGATCCCTGTCTTATGGAATGTTCCCAAATGAGCTTCTGGTATTATTCATGGTTATTTCATGAATATTTCATGAATATATAACTTTTAATTATAATAAAATTACTTTAAAATCAAATGTAAGATTACATGCTACCTGAGTATCAGATCATACAAATAGTTAAGCTTTTTTAATAATAAACTAGATCATAATTTCCTATATAATTTTTCATGTTGATTTACTTATAAAAAAGATATGTAGCTTAAATAGTGAAAACTAAAGTAGGTATATTTAGCCAAAGTGAGAAATCTTGTTTTAGAAGCCACTTTTTCCCAAGAATATAAAGCAAAGGTAAGAAATCTATAAACCAAATATCTATGTAGTCAAGAAACCACAGGATTAAATCCTTTATCCCATGGACACAGGTTTGAAAATTAATGACTTACACCACATTTCTTTAATATTCTTATTGATCTCCTACTGTGTGTCAAACTCCAGCTAACTACTGGGTCTACACAGAAGGAAAAACTTTATCTCTGCTTTTGAAGCATTGACAATTTCATGCCCTTTACATTTCCTAAGAACTTCTGAGACATTAAATAGCAAAGTTCTTTCAGTTCACAGGAGCTTCCGCTCACATGCAATGCAAGTGGAATTCCTCTCTATGAATTTATGCTAGTAGGATGCCAATATTTTCTAGAAGACCAGGTGTTTGCTTTATCTAAAAATTATTTACTGGCATAAAAATGTGTAAATCTTTTTTTATTTTAAAAAGCTTTTAAATAATACAAATAGTAATTGTCTGTTAAGAGAGGAGGAGTTGCTGTATTTCCAGAAACATCAAATGGCACATCAAGGTCATGCTAAGACTAGAAACTGATACTTTGTGTGTACCATAACAAATAACTTCCTAGAGAGTGTCCTTATAACTATAACAATACTAGGTATTGATGGGATATTAGAAATCATTTTATCACTATAGTACAAGGAAGGGATCAGCAGTCCCAGCATGCTGCCAGGGGAGTGGGGAGGGACACGTAACAACACAAAGGTTAATTGGTCCTAAACTAGGGGAAGTAAGAATTTGTTGGCGGCCCAAACATCACCTGCACATAGATCACTTATGTACCTCATCCTGACTTGTACCCTATATCTTAATAAAATATAGTTAAAAAAAATAAAAGAAGTATATTTTAAATGCGGTGAGATCAGAGCCAAGTCTATGGTATTTGGGGAAAGATGAGAAGCAATATACCCTTTTGCCATGTCTTAGATTCAAGAACTCTACAGGCTATGTTTCCTGGCTTTGGCCCCCTTACCTACCTTGGGGAGGTAAATCTTCTCTCTCTCTCTCACTTTTAAATAAGCTATATTTTCTAATCTTAATAAAGAATTCTACAAACTTAGATTTAATATCTTTTATAAATAAGTTTATACCCTCAGTCAAAAAGCTACTGATAGAGCCAAAAAACTTATATTCATCTTGTTTATACTTATGTTCAATTTTAACACCATACCAAGTATGTGGTATAATGATTTGACATTTTTATTATATCTCACAACTTTCTTCTGAATAGCATAATATTTGTCATTTTTATAATGGAAAAGTTAATAAATTACACATGATCTTTATAAATATAATTTGCAATACTGATTTGGTAGGTCATTTAAAAAAATATTTCTAGTAATTAGAAGTAGTCTGGGCTATCTAAGTGTTAAGAGGCCACAGGGGAAGAGACATAATAAGGTGATATGCCATAAGGAATGGGACTGGAACTGAAACCCCAGATCCAAATCAAATCTAGCATGTGGTTCCTGAATTTATGAATATTGGCCTTAGGACCCTAAAGAAACCATATTCTGATTGAAGTAAGAGTATTTCTTATGTTATACCTACATATCACTCCAGTACAATATACTGCACAGAGCAGGTATATATTAAATGTATGTCTGGTTTATTCACCATGTAATTAAATTCACCAATACTTTGGAATAAGAGCAAACCAAGAAAACATAATGAAATTCAGAGGAAGCAATATATTGTCAGAAGTAATGTATCCAAACCACAGAGATTTGATTCACAGTTGTGATTTTGATGAGTGAGAAATACAAGAACACATTTAGGTCTGTCCTAGATATTACAAAAATGGAGTGATATTATTATGAGCTTAATTCAAGTGAACATAGGACTAAAATCCTACTTTAAGTTCAGTTCTGGCAGAACAGCGAAACAGTATTCAGCCATAAAAAAACAAATGAAATCCTGTCATTTGCATCACAATGGATGGAACTGGAAGTCCTGATGTTAAGTGAAATAAGTCAGGCACAGAAAGGCAAATATTGCATGTTCTCACTCACATGTGGGAACTAAAAAAAAGTGGATCTTATGAAAATAACAGAGCCAAAGAAGCATAGGGGGAGGCAGGGATGAAGAGAAGTGGATTAATGTGTATAAATACACCTGTAGTCCCAGCTAGTTGGGAGGCTGAGGGGGAAGGATTAACTGAGTCCAGGAAGGTGAGGCTGTAGTGAGCCATGATCATGGCACTGCACTCCAGCTTGGGTGACAGAATGAGACCTCAACTCAAAAAAGGAAACAAAAACAAAAACAAAAAAGGTATGTTCCTAACATCCACTATAAGCAGAACAGCTCAAGTTGTCGGGAGTAGTGATACTCATTTCTCATATCAATAATCATGAACTATGACTATTACCCCATACTGCAGGAAAATTATTTCTAACTAAAGAAGATTTTAGCCAAGAAGAGTTCTGGCAATATAAGAAACAGACCCTTGTCAGCTTATAACAATGACCCAGCTGTGTCAACAGCAATATTATTTAGTAGACAATTGAGGTTTAGAGATACTGACACAAGACACTGATATCAAAGGATATTTTTTACTCAAATAAAATAAGAAAAAAATTGCTATGAATTTTTATTTTTCTTGTTAAAATCAACTTTTCTAGGTCACTGAGTAGACTCCTACTGATGCTTTCTTGGACAAATCAGGAAGACCTCCTCAACCTATAACTACCATATTATTATTACTTTACATGAATTCTGTCTTCATTGCTTTATTTAGTAAATATAATAATATAAAATATATTGCAGTATTTAAAAAACTTGTAAAAATTAATATCTACT
Source organism: Tarsius wallacei (assembly GCA_963574415.1). Classification (NCBI taxonomy): domain Eukaryota; kingdom Metazoa; phylum Chordata; class Mammalia; order Primates; family Tarsiidae; genus Tarsius; species Tarsius wallacei. The sequence continues at coordinate 4,739 of CAUYQG010275039.1, read as the reverse complement.
TAAAAATAGCTAGTCACATGAGAAGAGAGATGGATTATTTTAATACATTTAAAATGAAATATAAGAAGTATGTTAGGAAGGATTAAATCACAATTTCAGTGGCTGTCAAAGGGAAGTAGGCACTTACTAAAGCCAATGGGTTATAGCCCAGCCTGGTTGGATGTCAACATTATGGAATAAAGAGTAAACTTTCCACCATTCGCTGATGATATTTAATATTAGCAAAGATTTAAAATTAGTTATCTGGAACTTAAAAAGAACAATTTTTGACACACTGATGTTCTACTTAATAAATAGTATTTTCCATATATTTCTCTTAAATAATAATTTTTTACCAATATTGTATTCTATATCTACTAAATCATCATATATAAAAATATAAACATACAACAGATAATATGTTAATAAAATATAATAATCAGGTTTTGTTCTTAATGTTTTACTTGAATTGGTTGTTAGAGAGTCAAAATATATTTTATCTCTCTACGAAAAATTACGGTGGGAAAATTGCAACTCCACTGATAAAAACTTTAGTTGCATTATGTACAATGTACTTGGTCTGAATAACCTTACAGAGGTAATAACTAACGTCATTATTGTATTCCATCAGCAATTAATCTCTTACATGTTAATAGATAACCAATTAGGGATTTATAAAAATGAAATACATTGTTTGACTATGATAGATGCCTAAAAACTGTTTGATAAATGGATGAATGAATAAATGCATAAATGGTCACAAAGACACTTATCCAGGATTGATGAGACAGTTTCCTAGAACTGGTAACAATGGTAACAATTCTGAAAAATTGATGGACATAAAGTTAACATCTGAAGTCTTTGAGGTTCAAATTTATATTACCAAATATCTGGAAAATCCAGAGCTAAGACATCACCATAAAAATAGTTTCAATTTTATAATATACTTTGAATATTTGGCAGTAACAAAGCAAAACTGTTGTAGAGGACACAGACACAGCCCAGTACACAGAATTCCCACATACAAATTTCCATTTAAAAATGGGCTTATAAACCATTTAACACACAGAAACAAACACACACACAGACACACACACCTGCTTGCACAAAGAAACCTGGCATTTACCACCTTCACCAAATAATCAAAGTTAATATTATCAGAATTTTAAAAAAGACATAATGTGCTCCTTGAAATGCACCAAAAAGAACACAAAATCACTTATGTGGTTCCTCGTAAAACATTTAAAAAACTGGAATCTGATCATAAGGAAGCATCAAACCAATTCAAAATGAGTAATAGGCTAAACATAGTCCACAACCTTGAAAAATGTTGAGGTCGTGAGAGACATGGTTAAGGAACTGTCCCGATTAAAAGAGACTAAAATGACTTGAGTACGGAGACAGCCTAAGTCATGGATTGAATCATGGACCAATAAACATTTTTTTTTTTTTTTTGGCCATACAGTACCTGAGTGGGACAACTGGTTAAATTTAAATACAATCACAATATTACGTATTAGGCTGATTCATAAGTTTGTAGCATTTGTTTTGGCATGGCAACACTGCGGTGTTGAGAGTTTATTGTTTGTCATTCATCACTTGGAGTGACAATGTTGTGTTTGTGAATATGCCTTGCATTTTGTAGAGTTGAAGAAAGTGAGTGCTATTTGTGGACTAAAGAAGATGGAGAGTCAAGTGGAAAAAACTGAACACTTCGGACATATTCTTCTGTTTGAGTTTAGCAGCGAAGTAAAAGCAGCAGAGGTGACTTGAAACATTTATGTCGTGTATGGGGAGAATGTCATTGAGGAAAGCACAGCAAGAAAATGGTATTGTCATTTCAAAGAGGGCCACTTTGACCTGAGTGATTTTCCACATTCAGAAGGCTTGATGAAAACTATGTAAAAAAAGTGGAAAAATGCTATGAACTTATGCATCAACTCAATAGTAATAGTGTATCAATATTAATTTCCTGACTTTGATAATTGTACTGTTAATACACAAGAAAGTGACAATCTTTTAGAAAATACACGATGAAGCATTCAGAGCAGTAGAGCCATTATGTCTGTAGCACACTTTCAAGGAAATCAGAAAAAAGTAGTGTATTTATAGAGAAGCTAATACAAGCAAATATAGTAAAATGTTAGCATTTAGAGAATGTGGGTAAAGGACATATGAGAGCATTATTTGTACTTTCTGCAACACTTCTGTAAAGCGAAAAAATTAAACAAAAATATCTTTGTAAGTTTAAAGTATTTCAAATTTAAAATATTAAAAACAAACAAGGAGGTGGTTTTTCTTTTTTGAGAAATTTGCCCATGACAGGTCTTTCTGCCATGAACCTTCCTTTTCCCGTCTCTTCTTCCTGCTAATAAACTCTGTTTTAAAACTTAAAAAAAAAAAGAAATAATAATTCTACCTTGAGTGGGTCACTAGACACAAGAAACAGCAAAATTATGATCAAAGAATTTCAACTAGCAAAACTATCAGTAATAGAGTGAAAACAAATTGTAAAATAACAAGTGTAACAATATGAAAAACTTAACAATATGAAAAAATAGAAATTGCAATAAAACACATTAACAGAGACATGAAAAGAGAAAACATTTACTTACATGTGTGGGAAGACTCAATGTTTTAAAGACATTTATTTGCTCTGTTGATTACATGAATTGCATAAAGTTCTGATAAAACTCTAACAGAGCTTTTTGTTAAACTAGGAAATTTGATTACTCTAAAATTAATATAGAAGAGCAAATTTCCAGCAAAACCAAGGCAATTTCATAGAAAAAACAACTGGTTACAGGATTTTTCTCCAAGGTAGAAAGACATATTTCTTGTAAAGTATAAACAGACAATGAAACAGAAATATCGAGCACAAAAATAGACTCATAAATATGGAAACCTGATATTTGAGAGAAATGTCATTACAAGTCAGTAGGTAAATGATGGGCTGTTGAAAAAATGGTGCTGGTGCATTTAGTTATTACTGTGAAAAAAATGGTAATAAGAAACCTAGATTCTTATTATATATCAAACACTTGCATAAAAATTACACACACACACACACGAAATCTTGGAACCCTCTCCTCTTTTTCTCTTTTTTCTCTACCCTCATGTATCAACATGTGGATTCCACAATGTCTGAATATGTAAATTAAGTACCAAAGCTTTAAAACACAGAAAAATATATGAACTGTTTTAGAATTGAGGAAAATAAGAAAAGAAAAAAATATTTATTTGACAATATAATAACAAGCTTTTGTACAACAAAAGAAACCATAAGACAGTAAAAATAAGCCTCAACCTAGGAGGAGAAAGTGCCTAGAATTTTAAACAACTCCTAAAAGCCATTATTAAAGACTACAGGATAGTAAGGAAATGGAAAATATTTGTAGAAGGGGAAACTCAATTGACCGAAAACGTGAAAATATTCAACCTTTGTAGTAATCAACAGAATACTAATTAAAATAAGACAAGAGTTTATTCACATTATTAGTATCACACTCTGAACTGACAAGGGTGAAGAGAAACAGAAATTCTACAAGGTTGTTGCATGTATAAATTGGAACTATTTTGAGGATCAATTTTGGCAATATACTAAAAGGTCAAACATATGCTAGTTTTGTAGTCTCATATTTCCACTTCCAGTTACAGACCATAGTGAAATACTTATTTTTAAGCAGAATGATACATGTACACAAATTTTCATTGCAGTATAATTCGTCACGGCCACAACAATAAAATCTAAATTGCAACCACAGTAGACTGATTAATTAAAACTGGGTAATAGCCATTCAATGGGCTACTATAAATCTGTTAAGAGATACACTTGAGATCAGGTATCAAACATAAGTAATATCAAGACAATGAAAAACCAGAAAACATTTCAGAAAAATTTATATAAATATATTATGTGAGCATAATATATTTATATAAATTTTGAAATATGCAAAATGGTACTTTTTAAAATAAATACATACATAGGAAGTGAACACTGTTGAAAGTACATGAAAATAAACATCAGATATAAAGTGACAGTTACTTCTGGAGATGAAAGAAGAAAAAGAATGAGTACAGGGAGGACTTTGAATTTATCTAATGTTTTGTTTTCTTTTTATTTAAAGCAAATGAGACAAAATATTTATTTTTATAAAGCTGAATGAAGACCTGGAAACACATACGTTCATAGTATTTTTTCAAAGTGGGGGGATGATACTCAAACAGTGGGCCTGAAATCGCTTTAAAATAATGTGACCAATATTATAAAAATAGAATGAATTAGAACAAATTAGAAAATATCTGGGGGTCAAGATGGCGGCAACACAGGCGGAACTGTGAGATTCTCCGAATGTGAGTTCCCCAAAAAGACTCTTGCCCTCCTTCTCCTACCCCCTTGCCCACAGCTGGACGCATTGGTCCAAGGCTCAGGGACCCCCGGTCCCACGCAGGGCCGGCTATTACATCCCGGGCTGCTCCCTCGCGGGTGGGAAGCTTCTGGTCTCAGCTCCATCCCTGACTGCATCGATCCCAGACTGAGCCTCCGGTCACCCTAGGAGGCTCTGGGCACCCACCCCTCGGAGGCACTGATTCCATCTCTGAAGTACACTGGGAGCGGAGCGGGGCCACTTCCGCCGCTCACCGCCTGCCCTTGGGAGCTTTGGGGCTCTGAAATCTGGAGCTCTGGAGCCCCGAGTGGAGCGCCCAGCGGGGCAGCTGATCCCCAGGAGGCTCACGCTATCACGCTACCACAGACCATC
>CAUYQG010275038.1:0-17789 GCA_963574415.1 Tarsius wallacei | reverse complement strand
CTCTCTCCAAAGTAGCCTATAGGTTTAATGCTGTTTTTGTCGCTATCTCTTCGAAATCTTTTTGCAGCCACAGCTGAGCTAATTCTAAAATTTATATGACAAGGCAAACTTTGCAAACAAAAATGAAATGGGAAGAATCATACTACCTGATTTCAGGGCTTGCTGTATAGCTACAGTGTGGTATGACCAGAGATAGACACATGGATCCTTAGAAGAGAATAAAAAAATCCAGAAACAGCCGGGCTTGGTGGCTCAGCCTGCAATCCTGCGCCTTTGGGAGGCTGAGGTGAGTGGATTGCCTGAGCCCGCGGGTTCCAGACCCGCCTGGCCAACTTGGCGAGACCTCATCTCTACAATAAATCAAAAAAATTAGCCGGGCGTGGTAGCACGCGCCTGTAATTCCGGCTACTCGGAAGGCTGAGGTGGGAAGATCGCCCGGAGCCCAGCAGGTCGAGGCTGCGGTGGCCGGGAGTGGCCACTGCACTCCAGTCTGGGCGACAGAGTGAGACTCCAACTCAAAAAAAAAAAAAAAATCCAGACACAGACACACACAAATGTGTCCAGCTGATTGTGACAAAAGTACAGAAAGCAACCTAATTGCTATGGTTTCTGTGTCCCCACCAAGATGTCTGTTGAAATCTAATTGCCATTATAACATTATTAAGAGATGAGGTTTTAAAAGGCAGAGCCCTCATGAATTCAGTAATGCATTTATCTCAGGAATGTGTCTGTTATCACAGGAGTGAATTCCTGATTTTTAAAAAAAGGATGAGTTTGACCCACTTCCCCATATATCTTCTGTGCTCCTTGTCCTTCTGCAGCAAGAAGGCCTTCACTTGATACTGTGCTGTGTTCTTGGACTTCCCAGCCTCCAGAACTACTGACCAAATCAACTTTTTCCTTATGAGGAGCAAATGACTGAATGCTATTCAGCTGTGGCTCATGCCTATAATCCCAGGACTTTGGGAGGTAGAGGTGAGAGCATTGCTCAGGGGTTCAAGACCAGCCTGAGCAACATGGAGAGACCTCATCTCTACAATAAATCAAAAATTTAGTAGCTACTTAGAAGGCTAAGATGGAAGCATTACCAAGCCCATCAGGCCGAGGCTGCAGTGGCCATGAGCATGCCACTATACTCCAGCCTGGGTGACAGAGTGAGACTCTGACTCAAAAAAAAAAAACAAAACTCCATCTGTAGTATACTGTTTTGTGATATACTGTTATAGCAGCAAAAAACAGACTAAGACCCTGGCAGAGGAAGGATGGTCTTTTCAATAATTGATACCATAACAATTGGATACCACAGGCAAAAAATAAATTTCAATCTAAACTTCACATTTTATGCAAAATCTAACTCAAAATAGATCATGAGTTTTTAAATACAAAATGAACAACTATATAACATTTAGAAAATAATATGAGATAAGCTTCAAAACCTATGATTAAAAGAAGAGTTACTAACCTTGATACCAAAAGCATGAGTTCTAAAAGAAAATTTTGGCAAACTGGATCTGATTACAATTAAAGCTCTTGTTCTAAGGATTGCAAGATATGTTACAGACTGGTAAAAATATTTGCAAATTGCATTTCTGATGAAGAATTGCTATCCAGAATAAAAAGACTCTTAAACCTCAACAGTTAAAAAATAAATAAATAAACAACCCAAGTAGATCATGAGCAAAAGGCATTCACTGAACAGACATTTTATAGAACAGGAAATACAGATGGCAAATAAGCATATGAAAAGATGCTCAATATTACTAGCCATTAGAGAAATGCAAATTAAAACCAAAATGAGATTATCACTACATGCCTATCAGAATGGCTCCAAATTTTAAAAGAAAATATTAAAACACCAAATGCTGGCAAGGAGGCAGAGAAAAATAGATCACTCATACATTGCTGGTAGGAATGTAAAATGCCACAGCCACTCCAGAAACCAGATCGGCCATTTCTTCAAAAATAAACATGCAACTAACATACAACCCAGTGAATGCACAGGGCAATTATCTCCAAGAAAAGACAACTTCTGTTTGTATAAAATCCTCTACACAAATACACATAACTGTTTTTCTTATAATAGCCCTAAATTGGAAACAATGGAGGTGTCCTTCCCAGGGTACAGAGTTGAACAGCATGTGGCACATTTGTACCATGGAATATTACTCAGGAATAAAAAGGAGTGAACTAGTAACACATGCAATGGCATGGGTGAAGCTCCAGAGAATTACGCTTAGTGAATAAAGCCAGTCCCACAAGATTACATAGCATATTATTACATTCATAAAACATTCTTGGAATGACAAAATGGTAGAGATGGAAAAAAGTTTCATGATTGGCAGGATGAGGGACATGGAGGAAGGAAAGAGAGGGGAATGACTATAAAAGGGTGGCAGGAGAGGGTCTCATGGTGATGGAACAGGTCTGTTTCTTGACTGTGGGAGTAGATACATAGATCTCCACATGTGCTAAGATTGCATGGAATTAAATGCACACACACAAAGGTGTGCAAATAAAACTAGTGAAATCTGACACTATTCACGGTAGCAAAAACATGGAGACAACCCAGATGCCCATCAAAAAGTGGACCAGATGAAGAAAATGTGGTACATATACATGATGGAATATTCTGCAGCCATAAAGAAGAACAAAATCATGGCCTTCACAGCAACTGGGGACCATCATATAATGCTAAGTGATCTATCACAAAAGCTAAGAACTGAATACCACACGTTCTTACTCGCAAGTGGGCCCTGATCACTGGCCACACCAGCACAAGGATGGAATCAGTGGATTCTGGGGGAAGGAAGGAGTGAGGAGGAAGGGAGAGGGTGCTAGTGGCAACACACTGGGTACCTGGTCCACTATCATGGGAAAAAAGAACCAGCTAGAAACCCAAACTTCTCCTGCATGAACTTGCTTATATAGTAAGTCCTCGCTTGCCCACTACAACTCTAAACTAAATAAGCATAAATACTAAAAAGAAAAAAAAAAAAAAAAAAACCTGGTGAAATCGGGATAAGGTCAATGAGTTGTACCAAGGTCAATTTCCTGGTTGTGATATCATGCTGTAGTTATGAAAGCTGTTACCCCTGAGGAAAGCCTCAGGGATTAAAAGACCCCTGCACTATTTCTTGCAACTGAATGTGAATCTACAATTCTCTCCGAAGAAAAAGACTAATAAATGCAGAATCACTGGTCTTTTCCTTAAAATTTGGATTTACTAGGTTGGAGGAGGCCTGGGTATCTGTATTTTTAACAAGCATTCTAGCTGATTCTGATAGCCAGGCAAATCCCAGAAGCATGGCTACAGGCTCTCTCTCTTAGTGGTTCACTTTAGAATCTCTGGCAGTGCTGTTAAATTTGACTAGGATGTTGAATCTATGGGTTATGACATAAGAATTCTTCCCAGGGTCATTTTTACCCCATAAACAAGTATATCAACACCATCCTAATAAAAGGAAAGTGTTGGCACTATGTCTAATAGCCCAGATCCAGTAAAAGAGTAAAACAGTCATTTTATTTAACCGAAAGGCTTTTTCGCATTAAAACCTTAGAAACAACACTATTTCACAGACTTGTTGCTATGGTATATTACGGTATATGGCAAAAAAGCTTCAGTATATTTCCTGGAGTTCTAGTCCTGGCTAAAAGTTACCAATCACCCCCTCATCTACCCGTACCCTGGACTTTAGGAGAGAGGTCTGTCTTTCAAAACACTGTGTATGAGATTTACATTTTAAGAACTACACTTTCACTTGTCCACGAAGATCTGAAAGAAACTGTTCTAATATTCAAGACATTCACGCACTCCATGTCATTAGGATTAGAACCCTTGCAGAATAGGTTAAATCTGCCGGTGGGAGCGCAAGGCTAATGAGGCAGGGTCATGGGCAGAGTCCCCAGGGGCTGAAAGAACTTTTCTCAGCAGCACGGCAGAGCCTGGACACCTAGCCTAGCCCATGCTGTTCAGGAGGCTAGGGCCTCGCAGTTTAACCACTTATGTGCTGTCTCTCCTCCCCCAATCCTGGCTTGTCAGTCCCTTGAAGGCCAGGACTGGTGGTGTGCCTCTCTCTCTATCCCAGTACCCGGTATCCCAGGTAAACACTTATCATTGCTTTTAAAGGAGTATAAAGGAACAAGTCAGAAAGAATGTGTGTGGAAAAGCGATTCTGAGTGTACACCCAGAGGGCAGCTCTGTGAGGGAAGGACAAGTGACCTTATCCCTGATCCATGTAGAAAGCAGAAGCACATTTGTCAGTGTGACCTCATTTACTGTCCTAGTGCAGAAAAACTCCTCAGGACTCTGCCCCAATAAAATACACTCAGATTTCTGGCTCAACAAATTTCACATAAATGGACAATAATGTTCTGTTTATTACAGTGGCATAAAAACAGTCACACTCACATCCTTAAATATCCTTATTATTTCATTTTTCATATATGCTTGCAAAACAAGCTTAAATAAGCTTTTCAATAAATACGGTCTCAAGAATTGATCTGAAATTGTGCCAACATGGAATTTAAGAGGAAAACAACAACAGACAACAATTTGCAACTTCATCTGCATATAGTAAAGGTCATAAATTCATGGTCATTTTATTTTAAACCATAAATTCAGCATGCAGTCCTCCTTTTGTGCCTTTTAATGGGTATACCTGCATTTTTTAAAAGCAGCAAGAAAGGGAAATTAAAGTCTATTACTAACTAAGAGGTATGTTTCTAATTCTAGGATATGGGTTTTCAGAATCCTATATAGAAAAATACATTAGCTTAAAATTAATAAACTTTTTGGATCAAAAAGTTATTCTAGACAAAAACCTTGTTTTTAACACTTGAGATCTCAAAATATTTAAAAAATTCATTAAAATTTCTGAAGAAAGGCATTATTGAAAAAATGTTTTTTTAAATGAATAAAATTGTAGATATATCTATCTTAATCTCTCCACTCTTGCTTTCTCTTTTTGTTTCTTGTACTCTAGCTAATAAAGAATACCCTTCTGAATGAAACTGCTTGCCTGTCTGCAAGTGGGTTAGCCCCACAATGTCACTTCTTAAAACATCTACTGACCAGTGTTGAGGGCCGAGGAGTTATGTAGTATTGTTTTGACACTACTTCTTCTGCAAAATTAAGCTAATTCTCTAAAAATTAAATATCAAGCGGTTCTTAATAGGGTACAATTATTAAAACAAGCAGTTTGCTGGTTATTTCTTCCTGCTTTCATTGAAGAATCAAAGTATTCCAAATAGAAAGCTCTAATTCTCATGCCCCTTATGTGAAAAGCCCCTGCAGCCAGTGAAGGGTTACTGACCCAGAACAAATAAATTAATAAGCTTTAGTAATTATATTTGGGTCATTTTATTTTAAACCATGAAATCAAAAGCTCTGATCACATTAGTGCATGAATTGCTGTAAGTAGCCACTGGGACTTCCTTGGTACACAAACCATCTGTGAATGTGCTCAGATTGTTTTCATTCTAGACACAAAAGTTTCATCTGTCTCCTTTCTAACCTACTAGTTATCTTCTCTCTCTCTAGGACTGTACCCCAACAAAACCTCTCAACATTCCTTTTTGGAGATAATTGGGAGATTTCATTCGGAGGAACAAAAAGGAAAGAAGCTTCTGATGTGTTGGCATCCACTGTCTTTCATTTAAACCATTCAGCTAGAGGTTGGGTCTGGGTCCCATCCTGTGCAGGCAGGAACAGCAGGGGCAGAGTCGGAACCCGCGAGCACTGAGCCAGGGATGTTGGAGAATGACATCATTTAACTGTGTTTGCATGACCACAGAAGGCCTGTGCTGCACACACAAGATGAAGTTACCAGAACGCTAGGGAACAGAGAGAGCCGGAGTTAAAATAAAGGAATCTTTGGCAAAAGCTTGGAAGACGGGGAGGTTGAAAAGAAGGGCAGGGAGGAGCCAGTGCTTATTGTCAGTGGTCTGGCATTCTGGATTTGAAAATGAAATCTGCTCCACACACTGAGCTCCCTCCACCTGCCAGTCAGCGCTGAGGTCCAGCTCACCTCAACAGGGTGGGAACTGCAGGGGCCATTGCTGGATGTTTGCCAATTACAGCTGATTTTCCTCCAAAATCAGGATATAAGAAAAAGAAAGAATGGAAGAAGGAAGCATGATGCATATATATTTTTAAACTCTATGTTTGTTAAAAAAGATTTACAGTCTTAGCCAAAACCCCTTTTTTAAAAAAAAACAATGTTATTTTTTTCACAGGCTTTATTATACACAGAGAAACATTTTCTTTATCCCTCAAAAGGCAAATACTTAACTCAGGTATTACATGCAGGAAATAAAATGTCTAATAATAAAGAAAATGAAAACGTATAAATTAAATTATATAATATATGAAAGGAGACAAAAGTAGATTATTTAATTTTGCAAAGGACATAATTTTGTTCTTAAATGCTCCAATGAGTATTGCTTAATAACATGAAAATCTTCGTATATAACCATAGTACAGTTCTCCACTTCAGGAAATTTAACACTGGCACCATACATGTATCTAATCTACCATCTGTATTTCAATTTTGCAGTTGCCCTTGCCTGACGACATCCTTTGTAACTTTCATTCCCTCCAGTTTAGGGTCAGGTTTTGCACTGAGTTGTTACATGTCATCAGTCTTTTTATCTACACCACTTCCTCAGCCTTTTCCTTTTACGACCTTGACATTTCTGAAGAATACAGTACTCCCTCCTTTTTCCTAGTAGAAGTTTCCTCTCATGTTGGGTTTGTCTGTAGTTTCATCATGGTTGGATTCAGAAAATGCATTCTCAGCCAGAATGCTGCAGAGGTGTTGCTGCATCCTTTCCAGGGACTCACATCTGGAAGCACACTGTGCTCATCTGTTCCTCGTCAGTGATGTTAATTTCAATCACTCGATCAAGGTGTTGTTCAGTTTCTCCACTACATTCCTTTTTTTGAAATGAATGAGCAGGTTGTGGGAGATACTTTGATGTTCCTCATTAAAATCTTCTCCTAGATTTGCCATCCATTGATGGTTTTTGTCTGATCTCATTTGTATTGGTTGGATGCAAAACTCCAGCACTGCCTTCATATTTACCACGTGACATTCTACTGTAAGAAAGACCTCTTTCTCCTTGTTTTTGTTTACCTGTTTATTCATCTGTTACTGAAATTCATTTGTGATTTTGTTGCTCAAATTTGCCTAATTTTCTGAAATAAATTTATAATATTATTGTGCTTTAAATTTTGCAATATAATTAAATTACATATGCGATTACATATATATACATGCACATAATTACATACATATAGAAAACATACACATAGATATATAAATGTATATCTATATAAACTATATATCATGTATATCTATATAAATGGCAATATTACATACAAATACAAATATACATACAAGTATATAACTATATACATATATCTGTATAATGTGTGTATGCAGGAACATGGGTGATACATCCATGTATATCAACTTGACCACAAAGAAACACAAAAAGAAATATATATCATGTAGCCAACTTCCTAAAAAGATTACCAAAACCCACAAAATGTTATAAATAACATCCTACCACTTTTGAAAATATATGGGGAGGGACCCTAAAAAAAACAATTATCTTTTGGAGGGCAGGCCTCTTGTACAGGCTTCTCCCACTAGGTAAGTATTCTAGGAACCCATCAGCATCACTGTACCAGCTAGTGATGTTGCGAGAGGGTGCATTCAGCTTCTGTAATTTTTTTTGGAGATTCTTTCAATGCATTTGCCCATTTCATAATAGATGATTTGCATGAATAGTGCTGAGTGTTCAGTACTTTTTGACCAAAAACAGCATGACCACTGTTCCCACCCTGCCTATTCACCTGATCTCAAAGTGATGGTTTTTGTTTCCTGGCTGAAAAAAAGTCCTCAAAGGGAAACATTTTGCTGATGGGAAGAGATGGAAAAAAATGGCAGAAGCAGTAAAAGGTATGAAAATTGATGAGTTCAAAAACCATTTTGATCAGTGGAAAAATTGTCTCCATAGGTGTGTTGCATCACAAGGAGAGTACTTTGAAGGTGACTGTAGTTTAAACATGTAAGAATAAATACATAATTTTTTAATAAACAAATTTCAAATTTTCCGGGGGCTCCCCTTGTATGTTGGCATAAGTAAAACACCATTTTTATTATTACCAATCTAGACAATTTCTATTTTGCTCACAATATAATGAGCTGTGGTAAAACAAAACAGTCTTTAGTCTGATTCCCATTCTGGTCCACGGAGGATGCTTCTGGGGATGACATTAAAATCCCCATAATTATTATTTAACATTTAGTTGGCACCATAGACGTATACAGAAAAGCGTGATAAATAAAGATGAACCTAACCCATAATACTCTGCCCCGAAGAGATCAGGATCTTGAAGAATGGTAATAAGATGCCTAATTGGTCAGGCCAATACCATGGGGAGACATTTCTCCTGTAGCGGACATGTTGCTTTCCTGATATATTTAGGGGACTGTAGATGATTGTAGCTTTTCCTAAATTACTCTTCAACATGCTTGTAGAAATAATATAAATAAAAAAGAAATTTACCAGCACAGCCTAGTAAGAAAGGTAATATGTGTTATAAAGTAATTCAGAGGTTTGAAATGGCCCAGCTGAACCCCTTGTCCTGCTCCAACCTCCCCAAGGGCAGGCAGTGTTAACAAATACTGTTGATTTATGCGTCTGGTCATATAGATGCTTTTCCCTGTGCTCGATGTTAATGAACAGGGAAGGAGTCGTGAGTTGAGAATCGGCAACTGGAACACACCAATGAGTGAGTTAACTTAGGAAAGTGTGTAAACCTTTCTGAACCTGATCCTGAAACATTTGCGATAGTCCTTCACCACTTTCTATATCCAAACTCATTTTACGTGACCAGGTCAAGTCTGAGTTTTCTATTGAATTTGAAAATCATGTATACTTCATCAAGCTTTGGACACTGCATCCTAAACATCCTCCCAGATCTTTTCGGTCAAATCCTACACACTTTGGCCACACTTAGCTTTAATCCTATATACTTCAGTCTAAGGAATAGAGCCTTTTTTCATCCGGGGAAACAAACAAACAAAAGAAGTCACTTGGGGTGACATCTGGTGAATGGAAAATAAACCAAACACGCAAAATAAAAACAGAGAAAAACTATCATATATACTTCCTGTTTCTCTTATTTATTTACATATTTAAGATTAAAGGTGACCTCACAAGGCTAGACAGTCTAACATTGGGTTTGGTGTATCTTCCAAGACATATGGCCTTTTATAGGGCCACCTTTATCTTAACTATTTGGACACTACTTGCTTTCAGGAATTGCTCATTGTCACTGCTCTCTCCTTGCCTACCCTCTCTATCAGACTTGACATCCTCCAAGCCCCAAATGCCTACTGAAGTCAAGGCAGAGACTCTTCTCTTTCCCTTAAACAACATTTCAAGCCTTTATAGTAAAGAAGGACCTCTCCATTGTAGATGTTTATCCTTTAAACAGCAAATTACTAGCAAATACCACGAAACTACAATCTTTCCTTCAGTAGGAGTGTTTAGGTAGACCATCGTCCTTCAATTTGTCTTTTTTAAAAGTAAAGACAAATAGAAGAAGAAGGAGGGGGAGGAGAAGAAGGAGAAGAAGGAGAAGGAGAAGAAGAAGAAGCCACCGCCGTATCATCCCAGTCTGGTTAAACACAAAGACTTTGGCTTTCATTTTTCGAGACTTCTCAATTCTGTCTTATTTTAACTCTATCCTTGGAAATGGGATATCCTATCGAATGTTCTAAGAGAGTGTGCCAGAAGAGGACTCAGAGAGGGTCATGGAGGTGCCCTTAAGATAATAGTTGCATTGACCTTTTAAATCTCCTTCTCACTTTTAAAAAGAAAGATTAAAGTCTCTCCATTTGGGGGCAACACCTTTGGTTCCCCTCCCACTGTGGGAGCTTTTCTGACCTCTCAATAAATTCTGCTTAAAAAAAAAAAAACTCTCCTTTTTTCCACCAAGAAAACTTTTTTCCTATAAAACAAACTTTCTACAATTTTTCCCATTGCATCTATTGCCTTTATTTTTCTTAGCTGAGAGATAAAACTGTATATATATCTCATGTATACAATAATGTTCTGAAGTATATATACATTGTTGAATGACTTACTCTAACAGATGAACATTCATTACCTCACACAGATAGGATTTTTGTGAAATGAACACTTTACTCTCTTAACATTTTTTCAAGAATATATTGTTACTAAGGATGGTCACCATGTTGTGTAACAGATCTCTTGAACTTATTCCTCCTATCTAACTGAAATGTTGTATACTTTGATCACCATCTTAATCTTCCCCTCAAAGACCTCAGCCTCTGGTAAATGGCATTCTACTCTGTTTCTATTCGATCAACTTTTTAAAATTCCACATGGGAGTGGTATCTGTCTTTCTCTGCCTGGCTTATTTCATTTAACATAATGTCCTCCAGGTTCATCCTTAATGTCACAGATGACAGAGTGTCCGTCTTTATTAAATCTGAATAGTATTCCATTTGTATACATATCGAGCACATTCTCTTCATTCATTCTTCTGCTTATGGATACTAAGATGAATTCCATGTCTTGGCAATGTGAATAGTGCTGCCATGAACATGGGAGTGCAGGTTTCTTTATCATACTGATTTCATTTCCTTTGGAGATACGCCTGGTAGTGGCATTGCCAGATCATAAGTAGTTTTATTTTGGGGGTTTGAGAAATCTCCATGCTGATTTTCATAAGAACTATACTAATTTACTTTCCAACCAACAACGTACAAGGGTTCCCTTTTCTCCACACTTGTCCTCTCCAACACTCGTTACCTTATGTCTTTTTGATAATAAACGTCCTAACACATGTGAGGTGATATTTCATTGTTTTTTATTTACATTTTCCTGATGATTTGTGATGTTGAACATATTTTTCAGATGGCTGTTGGCCATTTGCACTCTTTCTTTGGAAAAATGTCTATTCAGGTCCTTTGCCCATTTTATTATTGGGTTATTTTTTTCTTGCTCTATTGAGTTATTTAAAATACTTACATGTTTTGTATGTTAGCCATTTATCAGATGTATAGTTTGCAAATATTTTCTCCCGTTCCATAGGTTGTATCTTCACTCTGTTGATTGTCCTTTGCTGTGCAGAAACTTTTTAGTTTGATATAGTCCAATTTGTCTACTTTTGCTTCTGTTACCTATGCTTTTGGGGTCATATTCCAAAAAAATCATTGCCCAGATTAATGTCAGGGAGTTTTTCCTCTATATTTTCTTATAGTTTCAAGTTTTACATTTATGACTTTAGTATATTTTCAGTTGAATTTTGTCTATGGTGTATGATAAAGGTCTAATTTCATTCTGCATGTGGATATCCAGTTTTCTCAACACCATTCACTGAAGAGACTGTCCTTTTACCATCATGTGTTCTTGGCACCTTTGTCAAAAATCTGTTGGTTATAAACGTGAGGATTCACTTTTGGATTCCCTATTGTGTTCCTTTTGTCCGTGTGTCTGTTTTTATGCCAGTACCATGCTGTGACCATTACTAGAGCTTTGTGGAAGATTTTGAAGTCAGCTAGTGTGATGCCACCAGCTTTGCTCATTTTGCTCAAGTTTGCTTTGTGGGTCTTTTGTGGTTTCAGACAAATTTTAGGATATTTTTTCTATCTCTGCAAAGTCTCCTGTCTTCAGAATATTACTTATCTTCAAGCAGTATAAATTAAGTGCTTAGTGGATAGTGTTTGAAAAATCCTTTGGTGCTGAAAATTATAATACCTGCATATATATTTTAAAAGCTTAATCTATGTACAACTATAAAACAAAAGCCTGAGGGAAATAATCTACATAGATATTTTAAAAGTATAATCTATGTACAATTATAGAACACAATCCAGAGAAAAATAATATAAATTAAAGCTGTTTTTAACTCCCCCCACACACAAACACACAACTCAACTTCTTAGGTGATATCATTATAGAACAAGCTTTTTTGGATTCTAGAGTCTAATGCGCTTAAAATAATTTTAGAGGAAATAAAATGTATATTAAAAATATTAAAAATAATAACTGAATATTTTATAGGATTTTATAGTTTCTAGTCCTTAAGTAATAACATATTACAGTGAGTATAAGAATGGAAATACATACCTCAATGCAAAATTTCAAACCAATATTCAGAATACATAACTTATACTATTTTATATTAAAATGCTCTGATAGTCTAAAATTATTTTACTAAAATGTTAAATTGGACTTCCATTTCTAGCAGACTTTATACCCTGTGTGACCTTGACCTTCCTTATTGAGACAACTAAAATATTGGGAGATATATAGATGATAGATAGATGGTAATACTGTGCCACATTGTTGAGTTGGCACAGAAGAGGAAATCTGTAGAGGTCAAAAATGAAAATGAAAGCAGGAACCCGAGAAATAAGCAAGAACTGCAGGAACAAAAGTTGGCTTTTGTCTGAGGATTTCTTCCAAACCCTGGAGGCCTTGAGCTTCTGCTTTGATGTGAAACAAGAGATAAAAGCTATGCCTGCCCAATGTGCGGAATCTCATAGGATGCTTTCCCACATAAAGCAGGGCTCTTAAATGAATAAAGTCACTGTTCAAAAGAGAAAATGATGGCCTCGATTTTGGCACTGTTTGGATGGGGGTCAGAATTTATAACACAAAGTCTAGTGGGCACCAGGCAACTGGCAGAAGCAGATCAAAATCCCCCCTAGCTGAGGGTAACTAGGTATGAAAATATTTCTTTTTGTAGTTCCAAAGAAAATGAGTAAAGTTGGCATTTAAACAAACATAAAACACAGAAGAAAACAAAGATATTACATGAAAGTCAGCTGTAGATTTTGTAGACACAAAAGGAAATCTATAAGTTTACAGAATAGTAATTATCAAGATATATACATATTATGTTTCATATGTTTAAACAAATAAAAGCTTGAAAATGTAAGAAAACATTTTATTTAGAAAACAAAAAGTTTGAAAAAGAATGACATTATATTTTTTATTCTACAACTGATATTAAAAATAAGTTAATGAATTAAACAGCAGGTTGGAGAAAGTTGAGAAAAATATTAATGAATTGGCAGATAGACCTGAAGAAATTATCTGGAATGGAGCACAAATTAAAAAGGCAAAAAACAACAGATGTTGGTGAGGATGCAGAGTAAAGGGAACACTTTCACATTATTCATGGGAATGTAAATTAGTACAATTTCTATGGAAAATAGTATAGAAATTTATCAAAGAACTAAAAATAGAATTACTCTTTGATCCAGTAATCCCACTACTGGGTATCTACCCTAAGGAAAATAAACCATTTAATCAAAAAAACACCTGCACTTGTACGTTTACTGCAGCACTATTCACAATACCAAAGTTATGGAATCAATCTAATTGTCTGTCAATGGATGACTGGATTAAAAATGTGGTATGTATATATGCCTTGGAATACTACTTAATCATAAAAAGTATTAAATTGTGTCTTTTTTAGCAATATGGATGGAACTGGAGGCCATTATCCCTGGTGAAATGACTCAGAAACAGACAGAAAAATCCACATGTTCCCACTTATAAATGGGAGATAAACAAATGTACACATGGACATTGAAGACTAAGAAAGGTGAAAGGGTGAGGAGAGGTGAGGGATGAAGTAACACCTACTGGACACAATGTACACAATTTGGGTGATGGTTACACTAAAAGCCCAGACTTCACCACTCCGTAAAATATCCATGTAACACTTCACTTGCACCCTTGAATCCATAAAAATTAAAATTAAAAAGAAAAAGATAAGAAATACATTAGAGAGGTTGTGTATCAGAAAAGTGAAACATTTTAGCATTTGTCTAACTAGAGTTCCAGGAGAAAATAAAAGATAAGGATCAATATTTAAACCATAATGGCAGTGGCTGAACATTTTTCAGAATTGTTGAAATGTAGCAATGCTTAGAACCAGGAGTGCCAAGAAGTGCCAATCAACATAGATAAAAATCACACTTGTTGTGAAACTTCAGAATAGTAAAAAACCAAAGAGGAAGGACAGATCACCAGGAAGAAACAGCAGACTGATGAATGATTCCTCACCAAGTAAAAACAAAAGGTATAAGGCAGTGTAATTAACATCTTCAAAGTGCTAATAAAAAATAATGGGTAATCTAGATTTCTATATCTTTCAAGAATAGGGGCAAAATAAAGCTATTTAAACAAGTCAAAATTGAGTTTGTCACCAGAAGACTCTCACTAAAGGAAATCCTCAAGGATTTATGCCAAATAGAAGGAAAGAGACTTGAGTTGGGATGTTTGGGATGGAAAAGAGAATGGTCACTTGGCAGGACACGAGGACCAGAATCTACAGCACCACCGCAATACAGTTGATTGTCATAGAGTTGCTATGAGTATTCAATGTGAAGAGCTGAAGAAGCCTATATACGAGGGGGGACCGCAAAAAAACTGGAATTATTTTTTGAATGGCAGACCCCTTGTAGTACAGGCTTCTCCCACTAGGTTAAGGGTTCTAGGAACTCATCAGCATCAGTGTCCAAGTAGTGTTGTTTTGAGAGACTGCATTTGGTTTCAGTTAATTTTGTTGTGGAGATTCTTTTAGTGAGTTTGCCCATTTCATGATGGGTGATTTACAAGAACAACCTGCCTATACCGTGCTGAGTGTTCAGCAGTTTTTGACCAAAACCAGCCTGACCCCTGTGCCCCACCCTCCCTATTAACCAGATCTCGCCCTGAGTGACTTTTCTTTTGTTTCCCCAGGAAAAAAAGTCCTCAAAGGGAAACATTTTGCTGATGTGGAAGAGGTAAAACAAACATACAAAAAAATGGTAGAAGAAAATATGGTCATCTATAAAGAAATCTTAAATAGTCTACACATAAAGTATTACATTTACAGTAATAAGAGAATTTCAAAACATTGTGGATGCAAAATCACATAAAAGGCATCAAAATTGATGAGTTCAAAACCTGTTTTTGAGCAGCGGAAAAAGCATCTTGGTAGGTGTATTGTTTCAAGCGGAGTGTACGTTGAAGGTGACTGAAGTTTAGACATGTAAGAATAAATGCACAATTTTTAATAAATAAATTCCATTTTTGTATGGTTCCCCCGCATGTGTGTTAGTATGAGGAACAGAAAGGAATATCTTAAAACTGATAAAAGTCATCTAGAAAAAGCCTACAGTAGAACTTAATGAGTGTCTGATGTTATTGCAAAAGTAATATGTCCATAGCCAAATTCCTGATGCTCCTCTCCAAACATGAAACCTTTCTCTGTCTCAGTTGGTCAGTTGACAACTGTAACCTTCCATCTGCTCATTCTTAACTCCTCTTTGCCTCTCGTCTCTGACATTCTGTCTGGAAATCTCATAAACAGTGCCTTCAGGAAATAACAAGATCTGGACCACACATTACCAGCTTGTTCAGGGCCATGACCAGTTCTCACTTGGAGTATTGGAGCTACCCTAATAGCTTCCCTGTGCCTGTGTTGGCACCCTAATTCTACCTGACTACCTAATTTAAAACTGCAACATCCCTCCACACTAGACTCATCTTTCTTTATACTATGCCCCACATAACAACTACCACCTTCTGAAATACTCTGCAATATAATTGATTTTATTTTCTCTCTTCTCTTCTACTTGTGCAAAATGTAAGCTCTTCAAAGTTGGAGAGTTTTGTTGGTTTTATTTGTTTGTTGCTTACTACTATATGGTAAATCATGTCTGAATATGTGATGAATGAATGAAAAGTTGGAAGCATTTTTTATAAAATCAGGATTCAAACAAGCAAACGTACTAAACAAACAAACAAAAAAGTTAAATGCAAATCTGGAATAAAATAAACTGAGTTGTCATTATTTTTAGAAAATATGGTCATCTATAAAGAAGTCTTAAATAGTTTACACATAAATTATTACAATTACAGTAATAAGAGAATTTCAAAAAATTGTGGATGCAAAATCAATATATCAAAAGCATTTCTCTTCTGCAGCAACAGTTATTTAAATAATTAAAAAGATAATCATTTAAATAGAAAAATATATATGACTTTAGAATGAACCTAAAATAAATATTTTAAGCATTCTATTAAAATAATATCTCACCAGAGATGTGAAGGACATTTAAAAACAGATAAAGATCTAAATAAAATGAGAGCTATATCAAATTTTTAAATTTGAACATATATCAGTTCCACACAGATTGATCTATAGGTTCAATGTAATTCAAGCACATTTTTCAGCAGTTATTCACGAACATCACAAGCTGTTTATAACATTTAGGAGAAAGAAAAAACAACCAAGGATTTCCAAAACTTTCTTGAAAAACAAGGTGGAAATAATTGCCCACCTAGATATTGAAGCTTGTTATAAAGTAATAGTAGTAAAGTTACAAATATTTACTCAAATAATGATAATCAAGATATATTGTAAAGTAGTAGAATTAAAACCATGAGGCATTAAGACAAAGGTGAATTGAACATACGGAGTCCAGAAATAGACCCTCACTTATGTGGATGATTTATGATGGAGCATGTGTGGCTGATAAGTGGGAAAAGAATGAGATGTACAAGTGGATATTCATACTGAGAAATAATGAAGTTCCTACTAACCTTTTTAGGAAAAAAATGTAAGAACATCCTATGATCTTCTAGGTAGGAAGGACTTTCTTAAAACAGGAATCAAAAAAGCAGAAACAATGAATAATTTTGACCTCATTAGAATAAAGAAGATTTTATTCATCAAAAGAAATCATAGAGTGAGTAAAATAGCAAGCCAAACACTGAGAGAGGATATTTTCAACACTTAAAATGGGTGAAGGATTAGTATACAGTGTATGTGGACATGTGTGTGTGTGTGTGTGTGCGTGTGTGCGTGTAGTTTATTAATAAGAAAAAACAATTCAGTGGAAAAATTAACCAAAAAAAAATACATAAGTAACAGAAAACAGATAAAAGACAGAAATGGACACTTGAATGGCCCACAAATATCTGAAATGAGACTCAAGCAAAGTATTAACAGAAAAATGAAAGTTAAATCTACAATTTAACCCTTTATCTGTTTAAAAACAAGTGCAGCTCAGTGCCATGTTAATTTAATTTTACATAAACACGCTCATTGAGACTGAAGCAAATCTGCTGGTTTTCAATGTGAAAACAAAATATAAAAACTGTTCTTGGAGTTATTTCTAAATAGTACTTGTCTCTAATCCTAATGAGAATTACTTAAAGAAAGAAGAAGAAGAAGATAAAAGAAGAAAAAGATGATCACCGTATTTTGTAATTTTCTCTCTCTCTCTCTCTCTCTCTCTCTCTCTCTCTCTCTCTCTCTCTCTCTCTCTCTCTCAAATCTGGGGTAAATGCTGCACCCCCAGTGAGTTTCCTTGGGTTAAATAGGGAAAGAGTTAAAATCTATTTTACTACCACCAAATTAGCAAAAAGTTAACAGTCTGGTAAAATCAAGTGCTGGCAAGGATGTAGAACAATGAAAACACATGAATGCCAGTGGGAGTGTAAGTTGGCACAAACCTTGAGGAAGAGTTTGGTATTTTGTAATATCAATGACAACGGAGGGCCCCCAGAGAAAATATTACTCATGCATACCGGGAGGTATATAAGGATGTTAGAAACAGCTCTGTTCGTAATAATAAAAAGAGGTAAAGAACTGGAATGCCTGCTCATAAATCAATTGCAAAATATCTTTTCAGTAGAATGCTACAAAGCAGTGAAAATAAATTAACTCATAAATTAGCTAG
>CAUYQG010275035.1:0-17891 GCA_963574415.1 Tarsius wallacei | reverse complement strand
AAGGAAAGGGATCCCACATGGAAAATCTAAAAAAGTGGTAAATACATGGGTATTTTTTTCTTTTCTTTTCTTTTTTTGAGTTGGAGTCTCACTTTGTCGCCCAGGCTAGAGTGCAGTGGAACGCTCGCGGCCACCGCAGCCTCGACCTGCTGGGCTCAGGCGATCCTTCCACCTTAGCCTTCCAAGTAGCTGGAACCACTGGCAAGCGCTACTACACCTGGCTAATTTGATTTATTTGTAGACACGAGGTCTTGCCAAGTTGGCCAGGTGGTCTCGAACCCCTGAGCTCAGGCAATCCTCTCACCTCGGCCTCCCAAAGTGCTGAGATTACAGGCTTAAGCCACCACGCCTGGTTACTTTTTCTTAAAGGTCAGGATCTTACTCCTTTGAGAGAGACGTGGGAGGGGTCAGCTTAAGGCCTAATTGGTGGGTTCTAAGAACTGCAGGTGTGTGAGGGTGTGTGAGTCGATTGATGTCTATGGCCCCGGGGTCAGGTAGCCAGGGTGGAATCCAGTTGTCAATGCTTACCCGCCTCTCCTTATTGCATTCTCCTTCTTTGCTAGGGAGTGAAAACACTGCTGCTGCTGCTGCTGCTGCTACTGGCACCTTCATGCAGATGTTGTGCTTAGAACAATGTCCGCCATGGAGTAAATGCTGGATGTTTTCGTTTTTTAAAAAAATCCCAGCAAATCAAAGTAACACCAAAACTCAGTACTGAAATTAACACGCTTTCCCTCCAGATATTTCCGATTGCATAATTCTGAGTCAGTTCACTGATGTCCAATGTTTCTCATCTTGTGGATGCCCTTGCTTTCCTGCACCTATGCAGGAACCCAAGGCTTCCTTTAAAGCAGAGGGAGCTGGAGCACAGAGAGGTTAAGTTGCTTTCCTGATGCCACACAGCCTGCTGGAGACGGGCAGATCTTCAGACTTTCCACTGTGGACCATCCAGGGACGTCCAGTAGGTCGCTATTGGTAGGTACCGGGAAGGGAAAGAATGAAACTTGGTGGGGAGTGGTCTCTGTTGCAGACAGCAGGTATGGCCACAGGAAATGGGGTGGCCTCGGTGAAGCCCCTCGGTGGAGTTAACACAGCCTGTCCCACTGGACCTGGCCTAGCTTCCAGGCGGCCCCAGGGATACGAGCCCGGGGGCAGCAGCGCCGATGGGTGGAGGCCGTGGGAGCAGGGGCAAAGGGGGAAAGGTCGAGCAGGCACGTAGGGCAGTGCCCAGCGCCGCGGCTGCCCGGGGCTTCCTGAGGTCCTGTTCGGGCCTGCCACCAGGCCTCTGCCCAGTTCTGATGGCTCTCGCAGGACTGCCTTCTGAGAAGAAAGCGTCCTGCGGGAATCCCAGCAGCAAAACGCGATGGACTGTGGAGCCAGGGCCCAGCCCGGCTGCCCCGCCCCTCCAGGGCCTGCCCGCACCTGCACCGAGGGGTCTGGGAAGTGCCCAGAGACCCCCTTGCTTGGCTGCCTCGAAGCTCGCCTCACTTCTCCTCTTCCTATCCTCAAAAGCGCTGCCCTCCGACCCGCGCCCCTGGAGGCAGCGGGAGGGGTCACGTCCGGGCCAGGCCGCACCGGCTCCCAGGCTGCAACCGGAGGGGAGATTTCCTGACTTCCTGAGACCACGCAGCGGGGATCTCCGGAGGGGGGCAAGCGGGCGGTGGCGCATTAGGACCAGGCGGGCCTCCCCCAGGTGGAAGTCCTAACCCTCGGACCCTGCCTTGGTGTCTCTGAAGTCCGGCACCTCGGATCCTGCCACGGTGCGCTGCCAGTGCCGCAGCCTGCCAGGCCCAGTCGAGTCCATCGCGGGCTTCTCGACCTCCTCCCTCGGCATTCTCACGGGTAGATGAGGCTCTTTCCCTTCCCCCTTGACCAGTCAATGTGCACACGCCGCAGACCCCGCCTTGAGGTAGGATCCCGAACCCGGCCCTGCGCCCAGTACCCTGCTGCCACTGGCTCCGGTGCCCCTCTCCTCCCTGGGCCCCCGCCTCCGCCCAGGCCAGCTGTTCTCCACACTGCAGCGAACAGCATCTTGTTCAATCGACTGCCTCCCTTCTGCTCAACCTCACTCTCCCCACCCAGCCAAGCCAGCCTCCGCCCAGGCCCCCTCACCTGCGTCAGCCTTTGCAAGGCTGCTGTCTCCTGAAAGGCTGTGCCTCGGGTCCCCTCAGGCATGCCTCCTCGTGTCCTGCCTGGGTCCACAGAGGCTCTACTCAAATGCCGCCTCCCAGATTTAAACCCTCTCCTGCCCCTTCTCTGTCTACAGGCCTTTGAGGCATTCTCCACCGTGGGTGCTTATTTGGCTTGCTGAATACCATGCTCTCACTGGATGGTCAAAACAAGGAAGGTGGGCATGCCTGTGTATCTGTTCCTGGTAGTGTCCCCAGCACCTAAACAAGGCCTGCCTCTTGGAAGGGGTTACATGCAAGAATGGAGAGCACCTGCCTTGCAGGGTTGTCATGAGGACTGACTGAGGAAATACCATGAAGAGCTCAGTCTGATGCAGGGAGTGCTCAGGAAACATTGGCTGTTATTCTTGGAAGTGGTAGTACTGTGTCTTGGTGCCCCTTTGTTGGAAGTCCTTGGTGAACCAGCCTCCATTCACTCTTCTTTTGTAACTCACTCTGATTCCTCTGGAAACTGCCTCTTGTCCATTCTTAGCCCGTGTGATTTGACTGGAGCTGATCCCATCCAGCTCTGGAGGTGGGTCACCTCAGCCATACCTAATCAATCCCTGCATTCTTTTGCCCACAGCCATGGACTCAGAGATAGGTACCACGCAAAGTCATCCAGAGACATTTCCAGTGTCCTGATGGCCTTAAGGCCGAGCAGATGTAGGGACTGAAGCTGCTGCAACCATCTTGCCCCCAGGAGGAGAGTGAAGCCATCTGAGGTGAGCCAAGCTCCAAGACAGTGAGAAGCAAGAGCTGGGTGATGGTGATGGAGTTTAGGCCCCATTGGGTGTGAACCTAACCCGTGTTGGGTTTTCCAGTTACTTATATCAATAGTGCTCATTTTAGTTAAGCCATTTCAGGTTAGGTCACTGTCACTTGCCACCAGAAAAGTCCTGGGGGGAAAAAATAAGTCACTCTAGGTGTTTTAAGCAGGAGGAGATTTAATACAGGCACTTTAATTCAAAACTTGGGGAGGGGCTGGTGGCAAGTGTTGAGGCCGAGCCTCCAGGATGATCCCAAAAAACCTCACAGAACTGGTCTGCCAGGGGAAAAGCAGCCTCTGCTGCTGTCAGAGAGTAGGAAACTGTAAGATCATCATGGAAACTGCTAGTTTTTGTGGTTTGTTTGTTTTGAGTTGGAGTCTCACTCTGTTGCCCAGGCTGGAGTGCAGTGGCATGCTCACAGCCACCCTGGTGTCGACCCGCTGGGCTCTGGCAATCTTTTCGCCTCAGCCTTCCAAGTAGCCGGAACTACAGGTGTGCGCTACCACCAGGCTACTTTTTTTTTTAGATTTATTGCAGAGACGAGGTCTCACCAAGTTGCCCAGGCTAGTCTTGAGCCCACAGGATCAGGCAATCCACTAGCCTCGGCCCCCCAAAGTTCTTGGATGACAGACTGAGCCACCGAGCCCAGCTGAAACTGCTAGTTTAAGAACAGATCATCTCAGCTGTGCAGGGGTTAGAAGCCACTTCTGCTGCTGGAGATGCTGATGGACACACAAGATGCTGGACCTGGGACCCTGGAATGTCATTGCAGAGAGACCCCATATCTCCATGGCCTTGCTTACCAGCAGAACACTCTCAAAGGCCATGTGGAGATGGCTTCTTCTGTCCATTAGCCTTCCAGATCACACATGAGTGCACCTGGTTGGCGGGACCTAGCTGGAACCGTATTTGTAAAGAAGTCTGGAAAATGTCGTTTTTAAGTTTCCCAGCCTCTGCAGTGCAGGATGGGACTCAGAGGAGGTGGGAGCAGGTGCTGAGAGCCCAGCCACAGTGGCTAACTCTTGACTTGGGTCCTCCAAGCCCAGCCTGGGGAGGCCTTCCCTCCATTTCAAGGCTCGGCCCCTGACAAGACCCATCTTTCCCATAGATTGTTCACTCTGGGAAGCAGGGACCATACTATGTCTTCCCTGTTTCCACTGGTGCTGGAAGGGGGGCCAGTAGAGGGAAGGGCTCTAAGTGGAAGGTATTGCTGCGGCCTACCCTGAACTCCTGAAGCATTTCCTGCTTGGGTTGCCTTTCAACAGCTCCCACTTGTTATTTTGAACTGCTCCCTCCCTTTGGAGCATCTGTCCTTTCTTCCTGAGGTTCCTGTAGGCATGGTTGACTTTTACCCCCTGGTATCTCCAGATGCCTGCTAGGTTGCAGTAAGGCCATCCTTTCAGTTACAAATATTTTTAAGGAAGAGGTTTTTTTTAAAAAAACAAAAAACAAAAAACACATCTTTAATCTTTCATGTATCTGGGAGGGAGGATGTACCCTGGAGAAGAGAGCTTGGCTTTTACTCCCAGGAGAAGGTTTCAGGAGGGAGACTTCTCAGGGTGCCAGCCGTTATGGCCTGGGCGGCAGTCAGAACAATAAGGACCCTGACTTGTGGCCCACCCTGGACATACTAGTGTCTGGGTTGTGGTCACTGACCTGGGTGTGATAGGTAAGCACAAGTGATGCCCAGCATTAGCGGGCTAATGTTCAGAATACACCCCATCACCACAGTGTGCTTTCTTCCTGAGTCAGTAAGAAAAGGTGTGGCCACTGCCTGCCTTTCTGTCCAACACTGGCCAGCCCTATGTCTTTGATAGATGGAATCTGTTGGCCTTAGGAAAAGAATTTTCTGTTTCCTATTGTGATGATGTCAGCTAGCTGGGTCTCTGTGAGGAGATGGAAGAAGGGGGTGCGGGGGTGGGGTGGAGGCTGATCCTGGAGGAGGGGCAGCAGCCTGCCTCACCCCATAGCTGGCTCCTCCCTCTCTCTCCCACTCACTCAGTTATCCTCTGTACCCACTCACCCTCACCCCACCTCTGTCAGTCAGCATGCTTTGGGTTGTAAGCAATGGACAACCAGCTTCAAACTGGCTTACATGGAATTTTTTTCTGGGTGTAATACTTGCTTCAGATACAGGTGGATCCAGGGGCTCAAATAACCAGTCTCTCCATGTCCCTTGGATTGTTTTCCTCTCTATTTGGGTCTACTCTCAATAAGGTTCTTTCCACAGTGTGACAAATTCCCTCCCTCTGCTCCAGGGTCCTCATTCTCCCAGGTAAAATCTTTGTCCAGGCATTGCCTGCCAAAGTCCTGATATATGCCCCGATTGGGCAAGCTAGGATGGCATTTCTAGCCTGCCTGAGCCAGTCACATGTGGGGTGAGGTATATGATCTAAAGGTGAAAGGACTCATGAATGAAGACTGGGGGCCCTGGGGCTTAGGAGGTGCTCAATAAAGGCTTGTTGAATGGATGAATGAATGAATGGATGAATGGATGAATGACAGAATAAACAACCACTCAGCCTGGGGAGGGCAACAGACTTCTATATTGATGCTACTCTTATTTTGAATTTCTTTTTTTTAAATTGTATATACCAGTTTGATTCTTTTTATTATTACTATTATTTTATTATAAAGATGTACCTACTTTTTTTGAAGTGGACTCTCTCACTCTGTCACCCAGGCTGGAATGCAGTGGCACATTCACAGCCACCCCAGCGTTGACCTGCTGGGCTCCAGAGATCCTTCCACCTCAGCCTTCCTCATAGCCAGAACTACAGGCATACACTACCACACCTGGCTAACTTTTTATTTATAGTAGAGACAACGTCTCACCAAGTTGTCTGGGCTGGTCTCAAACCTGTGGGCTCAGGTAATCAGGCAATCCACTCATCTCAGCCTCCCAAAGTGCTGGTATTACAGGCTAAACCACTGAGCCCAGCCTCAAATGTTTTCTAATTTCATTTGTGATTTCTTCTTTGACTCGTGGGTTATTTGGAAGTCTGTTTTTTAGTTAGATATTGACTACTAAGTTCATTCTTTTATGGTCAGAGAAGATACTTTGTATTATTTTAATCCTTTTAAATATATCAAGACTTGCATAATGGTGTGGAATACAATCTGTTTTGGTAAATGTTCTGTGTATACTTGAAAAATATGTACTCAGATGTTGAGTAGAGTGTTCTATAAATGTTAATTAGGTTTAGTTGGGTGACAACGTTGTTCACACATTCTATACCAAATTTTTTCTGTAAAGATCCAGATTGTAAATATTTTAGACTTTGTAGGCCATACCACCTCTGTTACAACTACTCAACTATATGAAGACAGTCATCAACAATTTCTAAGTAAATGTTCGTGACTGTTTTCCAATAAAACGTTATTCACAAAAACAAGGCTAATCTGGTTTCTCATCCCTGTTTTATATGCTTATGGATTTTCTGTCTGCTTATTCTATCAATTATTGAAGGGATGTGTTTAAATCTCCAACAATAACTATTGATTTGTCTGTTTTTCCTTTTAGCTCATCAGTTTTTGCTTCATGAACTTTGAAGCTATGTTATTAGGTGCATTAACATTTAGGATTTTTATATTTTCTCGATCAAATAATTCCTTTATCATTATGAAATGTCCCTTTTTATTTCTTGTAATAGTTCTGAAATCTATTTTGTGTGATATTAGTTTAGCCACCCACTTTTTTAAAAAAGCAATTACATGGGGGGTAGTGTGTGTGTGTGTGTGTGTGTGTGTGTGTGTGTATATATATATATTATACCTAATTATTTTATTTTTTACCTATCTGTAATCTTTATATTTTAAATGAGTTTCTTGTAAACAGCATATAGTTAGGTATTACTTTTTAAAATCTAATCTGAAGCCGGGCTTGGTGGCTCAGCCTGTAATCCTGCACTTTGGGAGGCTGAGGTGAGTGGATTGCCTGAGCCCGCAGGTTTGAGACCCACCTTGGCAACTTGGCGAGACCTCATCTCTACAATAAATCAAAAAATCAGCTGGGCGTGGTAGCGTGCGCCTGTAATTCCAGCTACTCGGAAGGCTGAGATGGAAGGATTGCCGGAGCCCAGCAGGTCGAGGCTACGGTGGCCGGAAGTGGCCACTGCACTCCGGTCTGGGTGACAGAGTGAGACTCCAACTCAAAAAAAAAAAAAAAAAAATCTAACCTGACAATCTGTGTCTTTCAATTGGCATGTTAGACCACTAACATTTAATATGATTATTGAGATGGCTGCATTTAAACATAGCATGTTGACAGTTGCTTTCTATCTTTTTGCTCTCTTTTTTCTTGGCTTATTTTTCTTCGGCACTGCCTAATGTGCTGCTAATCTCATCTAGCATATATATATATATATATTTTTTTTTTTTTTGTAGAAGTTTAATTTTGGACTTTAAAAAAATCTTTAATTTCTCTCTTCATCATGTTCATATTTCCTTCTTCCTTCTTGAATATATTAAGTATATGTATAATAGTTGTCTTACTGTCATAATCTAATAATCTTATCATCTGTGTTATTTCTGGGTCTGATTCTATTGACAAATTTTTATCTGTGTATTTTCTAGCTTCTTTGCATGTCTGATAATTTTTTTATTGAATACCAGACATCGTAAATGATCTTGGGTGCTAGATTTTGCTTGTTTTGTGCTTTGTTCTGGGAGCGTTTGATTATTTTGAGGCTTACTTTTAAGCAACAGTCCTGAACAGCCTTTATCCTAGGGTCAGCCCCATTACTGATTTTAGAGATCTTTCCATTCTGGCTGGTGGGAACACAAACTATTCCTGGCCCAGTGTGAACCCTAGGAATTGTTTCGTCTGCTACTTTTCAGTGGTTCTTTACCTAGCTGCAGGGGCTTCTTCACATATATGCACTGTTCAATACTCCACTGACTACCCAAGGAGAGCCCTGTGCAGGACTTCAGAGCTTTCTCTCTCTCTGGTACTCAACCTGTGAATTCTATCTACCTCCTCTTTCCTGAACTCTGAACTCTGTTTCCTTAACTCAGGGAGACCACTAGGATCTGTTTAAAACCCTCTCTCAACACTGCAACCTGGAAACTCTCTCCAGAGAGCAAAATAGGGGAACTCACTTTTTTTCTTCTCTCAGAGATCATCATTCTGCACCATCTATTGTCCAAAATTCAAAAACCATTGTTTTGTATGTTTTCGTTTTGTTTTTTATCTGTTTAAAGTGCAAAGGTAAGTCTAGTCTCTGTTACCCCATCATGGCCAGAAGCAGAAGTTATCTAATTTGATCTGTCTAAATACCAACAAACTTGAATTGAGTTGCCACAATAGAGTCACAACCCCTCACTCAGTTCCCAGGCCAGGGCCAGTTCATAGACCAAATGTCCCTTGAATAAAGGGGAAACTAGAATCCCTTAAAATGGACCTTGTGACACTGCCTCCAAGTCAGCCCCCAAGACATTTAGGCCAGACGATCCTTTTGTAAGTACTGAGAAAAGTTCCTCTTTCTCTGCTAGGATTGTTCAGCTGGGAAGAAGTAAGCCTGGAGGTGCCAGTGGTTGTCATGAAGGGGGTCAAGTCACATAGAGGAATGAAGAACCAACACATGGAGACAGATTGGTTCCTGAAGCCTTGTTTGAGCCCTTGGGCCAGCCTATGGGTCATGATCTTTTCAGTCCCATGAGCCACTGGATTACATGTTTTGCTTCAGTCACATTGAGATGGGTGGGGAGATGAGGCATTGGATCAGGGGCATAAGAGGAGCTTCTTCAAAGAGGAAGCACTCCCAGGGTCATCTCTCAGTTCACATGACATGGCCCAGAGGAAATCCAGGGAACGTGAATGCCAATTTGCATGTCAAGGAGACCACCCAGCCCCAAAGGATGAGAGGGCAAATTCCAAAACTCAACCTTTTCAGGAACCTAGCTGCAGCCTCTCTGGGACTTTGATGACCTCTTCCTTGCCTCAAGCCCATGTGATGTCTGATTTGTGACAGGCCTGGGGAGAGAGGAAAGAAGCAGACAAGGGAGGTTGAGCTACAGGGAGGAGGCTGGGGAACTGCTTTCCCACCCAGATTACCCTACATCTGCCCCACCCAGTCACTCTGGGCCACATCCTTAGACATTCTCAACTCTCCCCACCAACCCTTAGGCTCTCCAGATATCCCTGACCCCCAATTACACTGAGCCTACTCTTCCCCACACCACAGGCCTCTCTCACACAGCCCTCCATTCACTCAGGAACCATTCGTTTAGGCAACTCTCATACATTGCTCATCGTTGTGTCTTTAGCTCTAGGCCCTGGGGCAGGCTCTGGGGCTGTAGAGTAGCCAGACCCAATCCCTTTAGAGAAGTGAGGGTGAAATTAGCCAGATTGGAAAGCTTCACTTATGGCTCCAACGTGGAGACTTGTCAAGAAGCCGCAAAAGAGTGTATGAGTTCACTCCCACTAAGATGGCTATAATAAATGAGACAGACAATGATTACCATTGAGAATGTGGGGAGATGAAAACTCTCATACACTGCTCAAGGGAGTGTATGATGGTGTAGCTGCTTTGAAAAACAATTTGGTGGTTTCTCAAATAGTTAAACATAAAACTACCATACAATCTAGCAATTCTGCTCCTAGGTGGAATAAAATGAAAACAGATGTCCACATAAAATCTGGGCATGAATATTCTTAACAGTGTTATTATTCATAATAGTTAAAAAGTGGAAACAACTCAAATGCTCATCAACTGATAAGTGAATAAATAGTATGTGGTGCATCCATGCAATGAAAGAACAGAGGGCAGGGAGGGGAGGACTACTATAGTTCTGAGGATTCTCTTTCTTTCTTTCCTTTTTTTTAAGTTGGAGTCTCACTCTGTCACCCAGGCTGGAGTGCAATGGCACACTCATGGCCACCACAGCCTTGACCTGTTAGGCTCCGCCGATCCTTACACTTCAGCCTTCCAAGTAGCTGGAACTACAGGCATGCGCCACCACGCCCAGCTAATTTTTTTATTTATTGTAGAGATGAGGGCTTACCGAGTAGCCCAGGCTGGTATTGAACCACTGAGCTCAGGCAGGCCTCTCGCCTCTGCCACCCAAAGTGCTGGGATTATAGGCTGAACCACCAAGCCCGGCCTTCTCTTTCTTAATAATTCAAATCTGCCAGTCATCTTCATTCCTACTATTACCCTCCTGGTCCAAGCCACTGTCACCTGTCTGTCTCCTTGACCCCTGCCACAGTGTCTCACTGGCCTCTTCACACCACCACTCCATCCACTGGTCACACCACAGTTGGGAGGAGTTTTTTGGAGGGCAGCTTTGATTGGGTCATTCCCGCTACCAGCTTAAATCCCTTAAAGGGTGTAATAGGAATGAGTCAGTATACAAATGCAGGGGTGTATGAACTATAACTACAGTTTTCAATATTTCTATAGAATCATATATTATGTATTTTCTGTAATTCAACATTTTTGTGAGCCCCATTCCAGAGGGATGGTGAAACTCAATTTTTGTCAATTCTGGGGCTTCATTTTTCTCCAGGGCACTTAAATAGAGCTGGGGTAGTAGCGGACCCTTGTGTCCCCCCACCCCCCGAACCTGTCCACACAGGCATCTTTCTACCTTTAGCAAATCTTTCCCCTCTGGCTGTTCTCAGCTACTCCAGTACCACTTGGGCATGCAAGAATCAAGCTGCACTATATGACACTCAACCTCAGGTGTGGCAATCTTGGTGGGACTGTATAAGACTCATGTAGTCAATTGTACAACAGCTGTTTTCCCTTTATGAGGGCTTCCTGCTTCTGGGGACCTTCCCTGGTGTGTTGTTTGCAAGGCCCACTTCAGGGCACATACCCCACCTCCTCTGTTCTCATCAATTTCCCTCTGGCCCTCATCTGTCTGAGTGAAATCTGTTCTTAAGACATTTCCACCAAGTATTTTGTCTCTGTGCCAAGTCTTCCCACTCTCTTAAGGGCCAGTATGGCAGAGGAGGCCCAATGTCTCCCTGTACTCATTTGCCCTTCTTCTCTTTAATGCTAGGATACCACAAGATCACTCAATAAAGGAAGATTAGTTTTTTTAAACAAATGGTGCTGGGACAACTGGTTATACACATACACATGCAAAAGGAATGTGTGAGGGCACTGCCTCATACCATACAAAATTATCTCAAAATGAATCAAAATACACAATTGTATACATATGTCAAAATTTATCAAGTTGTACACTTAAAATTATTGAATGCTGTTATATATAATATCCTAATAAAGCTTAAAAAAGAAATTTTTAAAAAATGGATCAAAGATGTAGATGTCTGACTGAAATTATAAAACTCTTAGAAGAATACTTAGGCATAAGTCTTTGTGAACTGAGATTAGGCAGCCAAGGATTAGTAGGTATGACACAAAAGTGCAAGCAACCAAAAAGAAAAAGGTAGACACATTGGACTTCATCAAAGTTTGAAACTTTTATGTTTCAAAAACACTATAAATAAAGTCAAAAGACAATCCACAGAATGGGAGAAAATATTTGCAAATCATTTCTGATAAGGATCTAATGTCCACAATGTATTAAGAACTCTTTAAACTCAATAATAAAAAGACAAATAACCCAGTTTTAAACATGGACAAAGGACTTGGGTATTTTTCCAAAGAATATATACAAAGGGCAATAAATACATGAAACAGTACTCAGCATTAGTTGTCATTAGGGAAATGCACATCAAAACCACAATGAGATACCACCTCACACCCTCTGGATGGCTATAATAAAGATGTAAACGTAATGTTGGTGAGGATATTGAAAAACTGGAACCCTTATACATTGCTGTTGGAAATGTAAGATGGTGTAGTCATTTTGGAAACAGTTAGGTAATTACTCAAAAAGTTAAACATAAAACTACTATATGACCCATCCTCCACTCCTAGGTATATATCCAAGAGAGCTAAAAAAAAGAAAAAAAGAAAAAGAAAGAAAAAAAATATATATATATCCACACAAAATCTTATATTATGTTCAAAATAGCATTATTCATAATAGTCAAAAGTTATAGATAGCCCAAATGTCCATCAATTAACGAATGGATGGACCAAGTATGGTATATCTATGCAACGTGATATTATTCAGACATAAAAGACAATGAGAAAGTTATTTGTGAATTATATTTCAATAAAGCTGTTATTGGGGAAAAAAGAGTGCAGAATGACATCTGCTACTTTATGAATAAGGCTTAAAAACATTATTCTAAATGAAAAAAACAGTCACAGAAGGCAGCATGTATGATTCTATTTACTTGAAATGTCCAAAACAGAAAACTCATAGAGACAGAATATAGATTAGTGATTTCCAGAGGTTGAGGGAGAGAGTGAATGAGAAGAGACGGCTGAGGGGCACAGAGTTTCTTTATGGAGTGATAAAAAAATTCTGCAATTAGATCATGGTGATAGTTGCAAAACTCTGGATATACTAAAAACTACTGAATTGTAAAAACTTAAAAGGTGAATTATATCCCAATTTTAAAGTACTAAAAAGTAATAAGACATTCCAAATTCTAGTTGGGAACATGGTAACCCAGCTAGTGACTACATTTCCCAGCCTCCCTTGCAGTTGGATGTGGTAGTATCAGGAAGCTAAGGCCAATGGGATTCCAGTAGAGGTGATGGTGCCCACTGAGCTGCTCCCCCTGGAGTTCCTCTTTCTCCTTCCTGTGGGCTGGAAGGCAAACGTGGAGCTGGTCATGCTGCCACTACGAAGACACAGACAAAAACCCTTGGATGAGAAAGTAGCAAGATAGAGGGAACCTGGGTTTCCAGATAATCTTGCAGAGAAGAGCCGCTCTGTAAATTCTGGGCTGCTCCTTGCTGGACTGTTGCTTGAGCGAGGAACAAGCCCTGATCTTTTTAAAGCCACAGCCATGAAGAGACTCATTTCCCCCTCTACTTCCTGCTTTGACATTGCTTCCTTGAGGCATTGAACACACAAATGGCCTGATGACTTGAATTGAGGAGGAGGTAAAAGGGGTTGAAGGAAGCCTGGAGGCAAAAATCTGATAATTTGAAAAGCATCATTAGAAAGCAGTGTGTTCTTGTGGCTTTTAGAATGACGATAAAAAAACTAAACATGCTCTCTAAGGTGCCCTGGATCTGGCCAGTTCCTGATCAAGGTCAGGATGTGGCCCTGCATTTGCCACCGGCATTACAACCATTGCATTGCCAAGCTATGATGTGGCCGTGTTTTCTTAAGCTTTGGCCCCCTCCGCTACCTTGGGAAAGTGAATCTCCTCTTTCTCTGTCTCTCTAATTTACTTTTTAAATAAACTGTATTTTCTAATCTGTGCAAAAAAAAAAGTATTTATTAGTCAGAACTCCTGATGGCAAGTGACAGAATTGCAATGCAACACTTACACAAAAATCAGGTTATATGCCTGATGTAACCAGGAAGAACAAGGTACTGGACAGAGACAATATCATAAAGGCCAGTCTCTCTCCATCGCTCCTCTGTTCTCCTTTATGTAGACTTTTTACAAAGTGGCACAGAGGTCCCCAGCACCCTCAGACTCTTCTTGCTCTTCCAGCTGAACCACTTTGTGAGAAAAGAGGGCTTTTATATTTCCCAGTACTTACAACAAAATCCCCAATTTTATTCTGATTAGTTCATCCCATGTCATGCAATCACCCAGGGTGCAATTACTGAGGTCCAGGACATCTGGTAGTGCCTTAGAGTGATGTTTGAGCCTACCATGAATTCAAGATAGAGATTTGTGAACTTGGAGATAAGGAGAGGGGCTTTTCAGGCAACGTGGGAGGGGGAAGGGAGTGGAGAATAAAACCCTGTATTAGGGGCATCAGTTCATGAGAAAAGGTAGTCTAGAGTCATGACAAGAACTCCGGATGTGGGACCAACAGGCCTGGGTGGCATGGACAGAGACTCTTCCACTTGCTAGTTGAGCAATCTTGGCTAAGTTTTAGCTTCATATAGCCTTAGTTTCCCCACATGTAAAACAAGGATTAAAAAATTTTTAAGTAATGGGGGTGTTTTGAGGACTTCATGAAGCAAGATACATGAAAGAGCTTTGTAATCAGGAAAGTAGACAAAAATGGAAACCAACATGAAGCTGGAAGGGCAGAGGGAATCAGCTTGTAAAGTTCTTGAATGCGATAAGAAGATGCCTTTGGGAGGAGACGTTTGTTTGTTGATTTCTGTTTATTGTGAGTGACGGATAACTCACCTATAAGTCTCTTCATCAAAAAGAAGTTTGTTTTCTCACATAACATGAAGTCCTGAGGATGGGGCAGCTCCAGGTTTTACAGTTAGTGGCTCCCAAATGCCAGTAGGAACAGAATCACAAATTAAACCAGGTGCCATTCTTGTCCCTGTCACCCTTAGCCTATTCATGGTCATGAGGTGGCTCCTGCAGGTAAGACCACATCTTGGGAAGAAGATGTACATCTTCTCTACTATCACAGAAAAGCTTTCAAACAAGGTTCTTGTTTGCAAGCAATGTAAATTGACTCTGGGTAAAAAACTTATATCAGCTCCCCAAAAGGAATCATTGGGATGATATATCAGTTAAAACTAGATTTTCTGCA
Organism: Tarsius wallacei; assembly: GCA_963574415.1. NCBI lineage: Eukaryota > Metazoa > Chordata > Mammalia > Primates > Tarsiidae > Tarsius > Tarsius wallacei. The sequence continues at coordinate 3,398 of CAUYQG010275035.1, read as the reverse complement.
AGTAATAGAACATCCCAAACAATGGTCATTTAAATAAGATGGGGATGTCTTTATTACATTTGAGAGAAGGCCATAGCTGATATGGATTTCCATGCTATTAGGGATCCAGATTCCTTCCAACTCAACACTTTGCCATTCCAGATGAAGGCCTTCATTCCATGGCCCATGATGGTAGCTAGATCCCAATTCAAACACCAGAGACAGGGAAAAAAAGATGGCAGCTAGAGCTTCAGACATCGTGTCCACATGTTAGGCAGCAGGATAGAGAAAAGGATGAAGAGAGGTCTAATCCCACTCCTAGAAATTGACCCAAGGCAAATGAAAATGTATGTCGGCACAAAGACCTATGTAAGAACAGTTAGGCCAGGCTCAGTGGCTCAGTCTGTAATCCCAGCACTTTGGGAGGCTGAGGCCAGTGGATTGCCTGAGCCCATGGGTTCGAGACCCACCCAGGCAACTTGGTGAGACCTCGTCTCTACAATAAACCAAAAATTAGCCAGGTGTGGTAGTGTGCACCTGTAGTTCCGGCTACTTGGAAGGCTGAGGTGGAAGGATTGCCGGAGCCCAGCGGGTCAAGGCTGCAGTGACCCGGAGCATGCCACTGCCCTCCAGTCTGGGTGACAGAGCGGGACTCTGACTCAAAATAAAAGAAAAGAATAGTTAGAGATACTTTATTCATTACTACCCCAAACTGAAAGCAACACTAATGTATGTCCACTGGTAAATGAATAAACACATTGTGGTAAGTCCATCCAATACTACACAGCAGGAAAAAGGGACCAGGTTGTTGATATATGCAACACTACAAATGAATTCAAAGGCGTTATGCAAGTCAGAAGCTGCATGACATTTATGATCTAGCACTGAATGCCACATAACAAAATTTTCACCAAACTATAGTGATGGAATTGGTCAAAAATCTGCCCAGATTCAAGGAGATGGATTAAAGGGACAGAATGTCAATGAGTTTATATCTATGTTTTAAAACGAACACAAATGTTATCTTGGACCAGAGGTCAAGAGATGAGTGAGTGATTGATGGTGCCAGATGATGCTGGATGGACAAATAGATCTAGGCAAGGGAATAAATTATTGGATTCAACAGTTAGACCATCACCATAGGAATTCTCTCAAGGACCTAAGGGAGCAGTGGGCACAACTAGTATAGTCTACAGGAATGTTGCACACAGTTTCTAAAGTAGGTGGACACAGTAGAATAGAGATCTCCTATAGACATCTCTTAGAAACTTCTGAAAAGAGTTGTCTACACTGCTGTTTTCTACTTTTGTTACCACCCGCCCTCTCTCTGAGCTTTGGCCATCTGCATTCTTTCACCATTGTCACTAAACTTCTCTGGAAAGTACCTCTCTCATCTGCTTGGACCATCTGAAGCACTCGGTGTGTGACTTCCTCCCTTTTCTTGATTTTCTCTAACCCTTCTACGCTCCTAAATTCTTCCTAATTTTCTGGTCACTCCTCTGATGCCTGCTTTCCCTTCTGTCACCTCAAAGTCAGTGTCTTCCAGTGATCTTCCCTGGTTCTCCTTCTCTCCTGGTTCTCTCTTTTCTACCCTCATGGCTTCAGTTCTCACTTCTTTGTTGACAATTTTCAAATCTCTCTGTTCCCACCAGGCTTCTCTCTTGCATGCCTGACCAGAATACTGTCTTGCTTCATGAACATCAGAATGTCACAAGGCATCTCAAATTCAGAATACCCAGAGTTAAACTCATTACCTTCCCTTCTCATCATGCCTGCTCCTCTTTCTGAGTCTCTATATCTGTGAAGGGCCCCACTAACTGAAAAGTTATCAGATCAGAAGCCTCCACATTGTTCCATTCTCTTCCTTCTTCCCATATCTAATCAACTGGTAGGGTCTCTTGCTCCCATCTCCTAAATACTTCTTCTGCTCACATTTTCCTCTCCATGTTCACTGTTCACCACTTCAGTTCATAATTCCACCAATGGCAGATTATATGTTTCACACTAACACTTCCTCTGGAAATAATTAGAAAACCTAGACTAAGTATTTAAAAACCATCTCTTTGAAGAGCCACCATGGCAATGAGGCATTGCAGAGCTAAGATATGGTAGAGAAGGGATACCCAGAGATGAATATTTGGCATTTAGCACAATTTACCAGTCAAGGCAATTACTGATCCTGAATGGCTGAAAACTTAAGAAGTAAACTAAACTCTTGACAGACATGTGGGCCTGGGAAGATAAAAACTGGAGTTCAGAAATTGCCAAGGAGAAGGGCCCTTGATAAAATCCCCAGGTTCAGACTCCAAAGGGCTACACTCTGGAAGCAAGAGTGAACCAGAAGTTTCCACTTCTGGGATAACTGCATGAGAAACTCCATGGACCCAGTCGAAGCAAAACCATTTGTGAAAGTTATTCTAATACAATTACTTAAAAATCTCTGAAAATAGTCCTAAAAACAAACAATGAATGAAGAAATATTTATTCAAGCAAACCTACTAAAACTCAATAATAGCCTGTGGTATTTAAATCAAGACCCACTTTCCCTCTCCCCTTTCTAGCTCAGGGAGACAGAAACCTCACACCATAGAGTCGAGAACACAGAACTCACACGGAGCTCGGCCGTTGCCACTGCTGAAGCATCACCACAGTCTGGACAACCACTGCTGCTGGAGACACAGATACAGCAGCCCCGACGCTGCTGCCGCCTCCATGGTGGCCATTACACATCGCGCGACCTGTGCCTGAGGCGATCCATGATTTCAGACCTCGAAGCCCCTGCAAGCAAGATCTACTGAGATCGCTGCCTCCTCTACAGCCACTATGATGTCCTGCCAGGCCTTGGGTCTCCTCCCGTGTGCCCTGAGGCAGGCTCTCATCTCCGGCCTCTGGGCTCTTGTCTGGCTCCATCCCCTCTGGAGTGAGCGGCTGAGATAGCACCACCTGCTGGTGATTCCAGGTAACAACACCGAAACAGGAATAACAAGCTTGAAAAACAGACACAGGCCAGATTTGAGTGGTGAACTGAGTGGTGATCTGAACTGCCCTTCACAGCAGGCCAGGGGCAACTGACCCTAACTGTGAACAAATTTACCAGCCTGAGAAGACAGCTAGAAATCAGAGCTGAAAGGACACTGGACTTAAACGAAAAGTCTCGGAGTGTGTTTGATTGGTTCTGTTAGTTTACTGACTTGATTCTATTCTTACCATTTTGTTCCTTTTTTTTCTTCTTTTCTTTTCCTTTTCTTCTCTTTTCTCCTCTCTGTAAACCATATCTTTGTATAGAGGAACAGCACACCAATAAGGTGGTTAGTTAGCTTGTATGTTAGCATCATTGTATATTTTAGTTTTTTTTGTATGGGAGTTGGGTAGTCTGTAGCCGTGGTCTGTTGTTTTTATCTGTTTCAGTTTAGGTCTCT
>CAUYQG010275018.1:0-23052 GCA_963574415.1 Tarsius wallacei | reverse complement strand
TTTTTATTTATTGTAGAGATGAGGTCTCGCCAAGTTGCCCAGGCGGGTCTCGAACCCGCGGGCTCAGGCAATCCACTCACCTCAGCCTCCCAAAGGTGCGGGATTACAGGCTGAGCCACCAAGTCCGGCTTGGTTGACTCTTAAAAGCATTTGAATGGTTATATTAAGTAATACAGAGTACCCACACTACGAATCCATAACAGAAAACTATATTATACTATAATAACCCGAGTATCAATTTACTCATTCACTAACTAGAAAAACTTCTATTAAATGCTTATTTGCTGAGGTAGGTACACTGCTGTACCACGTCTGTCACTGAACAGACAGAACTTCAGTGATACACGTGTACACTTTTGTATGTACACAGACATACTATTTGGGAAAGTGTTATTTTTATACCAATGTTCAGTCTTACACATTACCAATAATTTACACCTACTTTGGAGGCTCACAGGTATTAAAAATATACATAAGCAACAACAAAACAGTTTCGTATTTAAAACTGAAGTAACACAGGAGGCATAAAGGATGCTCCAGGATTAACTCTCCTACTGTGCTCTTTCTCCTGCCTCCAGGCAATAAAGACACCACCACCTCCGGTGCTCATGGCCCAACAAAGAGAAAGCCTTGCTTCTAGGAACTGCTGTTCAAAATTTTGACACATGACATCTTGAAGAACTATAGCCTGGGTACCATGTGAGACACAGGTGTTTAGTGTTCTCCAGAGTTAGACCTTAGCTAACTGAAAGAGGCCAGTAGTAGCTGATAATCCCATATCTGCCTTCTTAGCCCTATCTAGGAGAATTTCTCCAGCTCTGAGCCTCAGCTAACTGGGTAAAAAGTATTCTGACACAGTGGATTTGTTCTTCAATGAATGTACAAGAATGCCACTTTGCTTTCATCAATTTAATTCTCCAAGCTTAAATCATAGCTTTTAACTGAAATAACAAACTAGTTGTCTCTATTAGCTCTAAACATACTATAGGTTGAGCATCCCAAGTAGGAAAATCTGAAATGCTCCAAAATCTGAAACATTTTGAATGCCAACACAATGCTCAGATTTTCAGATTTGGGATGTTCGACCAGTAACAATGCAAATATTCCCAAATCTGAAACACTTTTGTTACCAAGCATTTCAGATAAGGAATACCCAACCTGTATCCACATCCCTAGATTTGGTTAATGCAGCTTCACCCTTAACTGGAATGTTCTCCTCACTCATTTCCTGAACAAATACTATCAACTTCATTCACTATTCGTTCAACAAATATTTAGTGAGTGCTTATCCTATGCACTCTAGTTATTGGGGATCTAGCACTGAACAAAATTACCTATCTTCAAGTACCTTTCACTCTAGTTGATGGAGAAAGACAATCAACAAAGTAAGTTAAATACATGGTATGTAAATTATGATATGTGCTATGGAGAAAAATAAGACTGAGAAAGGGAAGACAATATTGGATGTAATTTTAAAACAGAGCAACCAGGGAAGTCCTCCTGAGAAGGTAACATTTGAGTAAAGACCTAAAGGAGGTGAGGGAGTGAGCTTTACAGATTATTTCTGAAAGAACATTCCAGAAGGAGAAAACAAATACAAAGGCTTGAAGATGGGAAAATTCCTGGTGTGTTCAAAGAAAAGGAAGAGTAACAGGGCGTGAGGTTAGAAAGGTAAGTGAAGATCAGATCATATAATGCCTTGTAGACCACTATAAGATCACTTTGGCTTTCACCATGATTGAAATGGGAAGCAGCTGGAAGGTTTTGAGCAAATCTATGACATGATCAGTTTGGGTACTGTGTGGAAAATAAAGGGAACAGGGTTATAAGAGTAAGGAGACCAAATAGGTTACTGGAGAAATTTAGTCATATTGGATCTAGGTGATAGCAATGACAACGGTAAGATCCTGGATACTGAGTTGAACTGACAAGGTTTACTGACAGATGTGATATGAGATGTGAAATAGAGAAGAAACTTCAAGGTTTTTGACTTGAGCAGCTACAAAGATGGAGTTGCCATTAACTGATATGGAGTAGACTAAGTTCGGAGGGGAGGTCCAGACAAGAGATGTAAACTTGGGAATTATTAACTAATAGACAATACTTTCAGCAAAGAGGCTAGATGAGATCACTATAGATCTGGATAAAGCAGTTGATATGTGACTCTCAATGTTGAGAAGCAGAGAAAATGAGCAAAAACTTGTAACAAAGAGGCCCACGTGAAGGATAACAGTAACACATAGAAGGAAGCAACTGATTCTGTCTGTAGAACTTAAGATAAGGACGGCGAAGGGAGAGATCCAGGAAACATTAACAAAGGAGATGGCTTTAGAGAGAACCTTTAGAAGACCAATAAAGACTCTTCAGGCAGGCAAAGCAAGAAATAGACACGTTAACTTCTCTATCTATACCTTACTTTCCTCATCTGTAAAATGGAGATAATAAAACATACAAAATAATCTAAAACAATGCCTGGCAATAGTAAATGCTCAGTAATCAAATATTATCTCATCTGCTCAAATTAATTGCAAATTCCTTCATATCACAGGGTCTTGTATCTACAATATTTGAAGATTGTGCTATTTCCCAAAATATCCTTAATAGGCAGCCAGGAAATATTGAATTCTGCTACTGATCACATATGCAGGGCCTTACCTTCTTCAGAAAATAAGACCAAACTCAATTAATTTGATAAATAATGGATTTAGCACAACCTATCTAGTAATAATGTAAAATTTTACCATACTGTTTACTGCTGCAGAAATATAAACTATTAGATTTTAATAGTCTACTAATTTTGGATATAAAAATTGACTGCTATGCAGATTTAATTTTTCAAAAAGCTCCCTTGCTTTGGTACAATATTGACATGTTATACCAACATGTTTTTTAAAAATATGGAGGATAACCTAATTCATTCAGCTTCATTAAGCTATCAGAAACACAGTGATAAGACAAATGGGACTTCTACTTGCTTACACAGATAAGATGAATGGTAGGTATACCCAGATCTTATTTGGACTTTTCCTCTATTTAAGTTATGCCTGATTTCATCTGATAGGTTATACTAAATTATTTACTGGGAAAATAGAACACAACTCAGTATGCTTTACGTGTTATTACTAGATTGAAGTCTATCATTAATTTTTTTTAAATGTCGAAGGAATCAAGTACAGTCCAAATCCCTTCTGTAGGTCATATTAATTGTAACTAATTATCTTTCTATTCAATTTATATGCAAAAGAGCATAATTCCAGGAGACAGAATTTCCAAGTATGTATATTCTTGATGGCTTATTTCTATTAGCTCCTCAGAATAGCTAACTGTCTTGAAAGAAAATTGTCAAGCTAACAGGTATAAACCAAATTGCCATGAGAAGTTTTCACAGAATAAGGCAAAGGAAAAAATGGGAAAAAACCCCAAAATTCATGGGAAGAATATGCTACCTTTTCTTTACCACATTTCCTTGCGTAAATGGAAGCTATATAAACATGTCCTACTGAAGATGAAACTAACAATGTATTATCTTAAAGCACGAATCTGTCAAACAATTAAAATGGGAAAGCTGTTAATCCATTCGTGTATGCCATTCTTCAATCCCTTCCAGGAAAGAAGGAAATCTTTATCACCAGGCATTTTTCTTCAGGTACCCCCAAAAGATTGGTCCGATGTAAAAAAAAAATGGCACAAAGTAAGCCGCTCTGAAAGAACATCTAAATTTTGTAATCGTGGTAGAAGTGCCGGCAAGTGAAGTTCTTTCAACAAACTGGGAGAACCGAACCACGCACAGAAACAAACCCAGAAACCTCACAGGAGGCAACACAGGAAATACCAACTGCCCATCTTATCGTTATGGCCTTCCGCTGCCCGGCAGTAAGAGACAAGAGCGGGACCGAAGCAACGGGCCCATCCCAGAAGATCCTTCTCCGGCACCACAGGAGGGGCCGAGTCCCAGTGGCATCTCTTCCCCAAGAACTCGAAGGGGAGGGGCTCTTGATGTTCTGAGGACCGGATTAAACTCCTGGAGGTCGGTATTTGAGCTGCTCGCATCACGACCGAGGGCGACAAGCACAGGAAAAGCTGTTGTCGTGACAGACCCGAAACTGCAGGGAGAAGGAATAAGTCGGTACCTGTCTGTCTCTCTCGAATACTGGCTGCTGCCGCCATCTTGGCTCCCACCATCCACTGCCCGCCTGGCGAGGGCAGCCTGGGGATGACGTGGCCACCCTCAAGACCCGGAAGCAAAGCTCGGAGAGGAGGAGCCAGAGGAGAAGCCTGAGTCCCTGACCCCGCCTCCTCCAGGGAGATCCTCCCACGCCCCCCGCGCTCTCGAAGGAACTGGGGGACGCAGTGCGGGTTAATGCCTCGGTGGCCTGTAGCGGCGTAGGAGGAATTTTTATCCTATCTCATCAAGCTACGCCTCTCAAATAGTAGCCACATTAAATTGAGCTCTTAAGGTAGGAGCGTGGCATGACACTAAGAACCTAAGTACTGAGCTGTTAAGTTTGGTCGTTTATTGCTCTTAACGGGTGGTAATCCTTTAGGGGTGTAATAATTTCAGGACTAAAGTAATCTGAGACAAAGTAGGTACTGAACTGCTAGCTCTCGTTTCCCAGTGCAGCAGGAGTGTCCCCTTTGCTTTTTTTCCACAGAGAGCATTGGAGCATTACTCTAATCTGGCAGATTTCTCAGACGCTTCTCTTGGGCAAAATGGTCTAGCTTTACGGTGGCATGCACGCAGGAGCCAGGAAGGAACAAAATGGAAAAATTGCATTTTTCCCCATGCAATTGCAAAATCACAAAACATTATATTGGGGGGAAGCTGAGCAGCAGTGATGGTGTTTTAATGTACACTTGAAGCTATGTGATCATAAAATGTATCCGTAGATTTTACTGCTTGTCAAAAATGGATATATAATGACAACTCATTTCCCTTATGTTCAATAGAGTTCACTGATGAAATATGTTGATTCTGAAGTTGCATCAAATTCTGAAATAAAATTTGTGTCCCAAAAACTTAACTTTCAAAATTATAAAAGTAAAATGAATTAAATTATTTAACAATTATATACAGACTATATTTAAAAAGCACTAGCTTCTTTATTTCATAAATAAAAGCTGTTTATTTTTGTGAAATTTAAAACAGATTATGCTATTAGGAAACAGCATTATTTAAACTACATGTTTTACCTTTAAGAATCATCTACAAGAGTACCTGCATAATGAACATTGTATACCTAACCCTGAATTGTACCCATCTTCAAAATAAAAACTTTTTAAAAAGTTACATAATCTTTTACTTTTATAGCTAACTAGCATATTCACTAAAAAATTAACTAGAATATTTACCGGTATTTCCTTCACTATTATTACTAGTATTTTGAAGGAATCTTCAATGATCTAGTGTGTTCCAACTAAACAGAAATGATAGTCTCTGCCCAACAAGAAAGTTCCACTTCAATCTATAGTTTTTCCATGGAATATAAATTATCTGAGAGCCCAATTTTGTCCACTTCAATATTTCCAGTTTCAAAAGCAGATTTATCATCTAGCCATTTCAGTTCCATCATAGATCCTTCCCCCAAGACTGTGAGTCATGTTAACATAAAATACTAAGACAGCTTTAACATTTATGAACACTATATACATATGAAATGATAAAAACTGTCCTGAAAAAAGGAGTGTACACAGTGTGGGCCATGAATATATAGAAAAATATGCCCCATAGAAGAACAGTAACAGACAAATAAATCATTGTAAGGCTGAGATTAAGGTGTTCATTTGACTAGAATTAGAAATAAAAATCTATGGCATCACACTGTTAACTAACTTACCTTACTGTAGCCATTTATCTGACTAGATTTTTGACTTAAATAATTTATTCAGACAAGCTATTTTACATCAGGAGATAGATAGCATTGACACAAAACACCTCATTTCTACAGGCTCCTGGGTGACAGCCAACGACCGCTTACAGGAAATCTTAAATGTACTTGTATCTTACTCAGTTTTTTCAGAATCCTAACCTCATATTCCCAACAAGTTATTTAATACAAGCACCTCACATTTAGCGGCATAAACATTTATTTAGAAAACTTCATTATAAATGTCATTTTTGGGGTTACATCTGGCAGTTTTTAAAAAGGAAGGGGGAAGGTGGCTGGACATGGTGACTCAAAGCTATAATCCAAGTACTTCGGAAGACCGAGGTGGAAGGATCGCTGAGCCAGGAGTTCAAGACCAGCCTAGGTATCATAGCGAAACTTCGTATCTACAAAAAATAAAAATTTAAGCCAAGTGTGGTGGTACATGACTGTAGCCCCAGCTACTCAGGAGGTTGAGGCAGAAAAATCAATCACCTAAGCCCAAGAGGTTGAGGCTGCAGTGAGCCACTGTACTCTAGCCTGGGCAACAGAGTGAGACCCCAACTGAAACATATAAATAAAAGAAAAGGGGAAAAAATAGGCAGGCATATATGTTATCATCTAGCATAACACCTGGCATACAGTAGTAGGTACTGGTATATGTTTAGGAGTTTGAAAAGATTTTAGGAGATCTTAAGAGAGGTTCACCGTAATGAGAAGTGTCTGGACACTAATGGTAACCACTTTGAGCACCTCTTGTAATTACAGAAGTCAAATGTGACTTGTATTCATCTTTTGTTGGCGGCATATATTGAGTATTACAATTTATTTGTTTTTTTTCCTTTCTTAAAATGTGTACTTTTTTGGCACCCTCTGTGTAAGAAAAAGGAAGAACTGAAATACTGATTTTAGTTGTACCTAATCCAAGCACATAGCTCCCCACCTGCCACCTCCACCACAACAAAGTATGTGTATGTATTATATCATCTTTAATTACCACTCCAGGGGGAATTACTTAAAACTACAAACCAGAAAATTACCTTATAGGTTTTTGGTTTGCATTGGTTTAATGATTTTTAAATTTTATAATTAGATAGGTTAAGAAACCAAATATCTAGTTTGACAACACATTTAGAATAAAAACTGTACAATGAGATTGAGGCTTATATGAGATCTTCAAACTCTTTTTTATAACTGACCCTTTAATTACTTTTGATAATCCAACACAATTCAACACAAGGTATGCCTTGTTTAATGTTCTCAAACACTTCAAGTTAAAGCAAAACTTTAATTTGCTTGAGATGTTAGTAAGTATAACTCGAAAAAGAAACACGGTAACAAGGAAAATTACACTAGAATTATTTATAGTTTTTCTTTGGTATTAAGATATATTATCTATTTCAAACCAATCCTGTTATTTTTCTTTAAGACCATCGATAATTTAGGGGTATTTCTTTGGAAGGATTAGTATTTGACAATAGTAGATACCTGCTTTGTGTATTCAGAAAAATGTGGTTAAAACATTTTACCTCCCATAATGATTTACCTATCATAATGATTTCCTTTACTGGAAAACTGGGGTTTTACCTTATTTATGTTTGATAATAGATTAGGGATATTAGTTTTTCCCCCCAAAAATTGTTTTGGGTCAGTATAAATATGGGGACCCGAATACAGGACTATATATCTTCACATTGTTATTATGTAATTTCTTGTTACTTTTAGTAGCAATAAAGTTAAAAAGCAATAGAAACAAGGGAGTTTATAGAAGGATACATAGAAACAAAGCATTTATCTCTGCATGGTTAGATTCAGTGGGTTTTTCATTTTTTTTTTTTTTTAACTTTATTTATACATTGCTTAACAGATAACATTCAAAAGCAATGAAGACAACCATATAATGCTATGGTTCCAGCTTACCTTAGCATACAACCACCTTGATAATAAATAATGGTCAAATAGCCAAATCTACCAAATGGCAATCTACAGATTATTCAAATACCTAAAATGATTATGGATCACACATACCAAACACAGAATACAGGAAAATAAATCTTATGATTAAAACCAAGGCTTTAAAGAAGACACCGTTTCTTAAGTATTTTCAACTACATTTTATCTACCTCAAAGTGTTTATTGGCCTATAGAACATCCCTAGATTACGGGGGGGGGGGGGAATGTGCAATTCCGCTTTATTTATTTATTTATTTATTTATTTATGAGATGGAGTCTTGCTATATTGCCGCAGGGTGGTCTAACTCCTGGGTCAAGAGAACCTCCCTCCTCAGTCTCTCCCATGGCTGAGATTACAGGCACATGCCAATGCGCCTGGCTTAATTCTGCCTTTCATATCATACTTCTCATGAAGTATAGTCTAATTGCAATGTAGGTCATTTTAAATTAAATCAGTAATCTGAAAACATTTTAAACTAATTTAATGCCATCCTAGAAAAGTATATGGTATACGTAATAACACATACCTATAATAGATGCCTCTGATTGATATAACAAGATGTAACCAATTAGTTTTTCTACTTAATGCTTTAAAATAAAATGTGGAATAATTTGAAAATTGAATAAGCCTAGAAAAATTGTGGCATCCTATAGGTAATCCTAATTTATAAAAATAGTGAGTAACAAAGTTTTTACTTTCATATACGATGCCACTATACCTAAATAAAGTCTCTACAACCATTTTCAAAGTATTTATATTGAGATTTATGAAGCATGTATATTAAGAAATTTTTTTTAAATCACCAATTTTGATTGGTATGCCTAAATAAACAATTTATTTAACTTAAATGGCCAAAACATTCCTTTGTGTTCATAGCATAAATTTTATTGGGCCAAGAAGCTACCAAATTTGTTCAAAAGTGATGATAAAAAGATTTCTGAAACGAAAGAAAGTTATCAATAGCAGCTTTTAAAGTATCTCTTTGTTCAAAGAAATAATTCAATGTCCAATGTAATGAGAGCTTTCTTCCTTTTCTAGTCTTGGAGTGTTTCTGATGGCGAAGTCCATATTTTCTTGAAACTCTTTGTATGTATTGGTGATTGGAACTGCTAAACAGTTATTACACTTGTTTCCAACAGGAAACTCCACATGCAGGCACTCAATCGAAGGAGCAGGTTTAAAACCAGTAGGAGGAATGGAACTGCAACCAGTTGCAAAAATCAGAATATCTTCCAATGTTGTTGTAGATTTACCATCTGAAAAGTTTACCAATAAAAAAGAAAAAAAAGTAAATCCATGTTACATACTGCTATCACCACAGACTCATCCCTAAGTTTACTGGAATAATGAAAGGCACAGACTCCCACGTTCATCTTGGTCAAACTAAATCACAAAGTCAAGTGCAGTAATAGTACATTTAATAAATGAATCTCATAACGGAAGAACTCATAAAAATCTTTATTCCAACTAAGCACTGTATATTTGACCACTTCTAGGTTACCACTTTTTGATAAACTAGGTTCAACAAATGAAGAAAAGCTAAATAGTGAAGAAAAACCAAATAAGAAAAACCAAAAACCTGTCTAAACAGAATTTCAACTAAAAGTTCTTCACACTTTATTAAACAGAATAATTTTACATTGCTAATGCTCAGTGACAAATATCATTACCATAGCCCTAGCCAGTATGAAGAATAATTCAGATGAAAAACCAATTTAAAGAACAAATCAGATGAATAATTCAGTTTAACTTCAAACTGAAATTGATGAAATAGATGATTAGCTTTAAGACTGTCATATGCTGTGGCAACAATCCATTTATTTAAAGTTTTCTAGAAAGAATACATTTTACCCTACGTTATCTAGAGGAAAAAAATTACAAAATACAAATTTATTCTAGAATTTTTCTTCTTCTTCTTCTATTTTAGGTGAGATCTTGCTCTGTCGCGCAGGTTGAATGAAGTGCAGTGACATAATCACGGCTCACTACAGAGTTGATCTCCTGGACTCAGGCGACCCTCCTGCCTCAGCATCCTGAGTAGGTAGGACTACAGGCATGCACGACCACACTCGGCTAATTATTTTTTTTAGAGGAATAGGGTTTTGCTATGTTGTCCAAACTAGTCTCAAATGCCTGGGCTCAAATCGAAGTGCTGGGATTTCATTTCTAACTCAGACATATAAACTTGTTTTGCAATAACTTTCTTTTGTAAAAATAGAGTTAGCAGATGAAAGTCTTATTATTGATACTAAAAGGCAAAACTCAGAAAAACAAACAAATATGCTGAAACAAACATTCTGAGATAGTTAAATATTCACATACCCTCAACAGCCTGGAGGTAACTGTTCCAAAACCCCAAAGCTTGTACATCAGGTAATGCGTGTACTGCAAAAAGATCACTGAGGATTTTTGCAGAAAGATTCTCCGGTTTATGACAGAGGATGCTACAAAATGCTTCTGGGTAAGTCTGAATTTTCTCCAAAACACCAAGAGTTTTCAGACCCTGCTTAAAACTTGAGAAGAAAAATTAATGAGCCAAAATGCATACATGTGTTTGTTATTACATTAGGGAAAAAATATTTCCAACAAACTTATCTACATTTTCCAAAACAGCTAATGATTTTTTTTAAAAAAACACTGAAAAACCCTTCAAAAATCATATTTTCAGATGTGAAGAAAGAAAATAGGAACATCCTATATATATACACTTCCAAAGCTATAACAAGCAAATAAATTCACATAAAATGAATATTTTAACTGCCTACATTATTTGGCTTTATAGTTTTAAATTTAACATTTTTTTTTATTAAAAGGAAAGAAGCAGACATCTGAGGTATTTTAAACTTTAAAGCTAGTTATTATAAAAATGGAGCTTCCTAGACATTACAAAAGAGTGATATATCTTAATCACGTATTTAACACATATGTATTGCTAAAAAGAAATTAACAAAGATAAAACAAAATGGAAAAATACCTTAATATACCTGACAGAAAATGAATTAACTTCTCTAATATACAAAGAATATACATTTTTATAAAAGACCAATAGTCCAATAGGAAACTTGAACAAAAAAAGTACTAAGGAATACAAATTATTTTCAAATGTGCATTTTCACAAAAAATAGCAAAGATCAAAGGTATCATTTTTACCTCAGACTGATTGATTTTTTCTAAAGAAAACTTAAATATGCTGCTATGGTTTGAATGTTTTTGCACTCTCCAAGAATTTATGGTGCAACTTAATCTCCAAAGCAACAGTATTGGGAGGTGTGGACTTTGGGAGCTTTGTCATGAAGATTCCACTCTTATGAATTGGATTAGGTGCCCTTATCAAAAGGCTTGTCAGAGAGTTTGTCCTTTTTTGCCCTTCTACTTTCTGTCATGTGAGGACAGAGCACCAAGGCGACATCTTGGAAGCAGTGAGCAGCCCTCATCAGACATCAAAATCGCTGGCACCTTCATTATTTTTTTGATTCCCAGCCTCCATGACTGTAAGAAAATCAATTCTGTTCCTTAAAAATTACCAAGTCTCAAGTTTCTGTCACAGCAGCATAAAATAGATGAAGACTTGTGTTTATCTTTTCCATTTCAGAATAAGAAAAAAAAAGACCTTCACTCAACCCCACCTGTTTTCCTTCCTAGACAACCTACTTGAAAGGCTTATCTATATTCACTGTCTATATTTCACTGACAAAAATTTCCTACTTACTTTTTCTTCACTCCTATCCACGTCTCAGAAAAAACTGTCCTAAGCTCATTAATTATTTTTTATGGCACCAGTCTCCTGGTTACCTCCCATTTATCTAGCTAGACCTTTTTTGGTCTCTCACGAGTTTCTTCTTTACCTTGCCTTGAAATGCTGTGGTTTGTCTCTCAGGGATCTGTACAAGGCCATCTTTCTCTCTTTACATAAACTGGACAATCTTACCCTCTCCCATGGCTGTATTTAGTAGGTGTATGCTCATAACTATAAATCTATTATCTCTAGCTCAGTATTATACCCAACACATTACTGGGTATAATATGGATGATTCCAAGCATCCAAACTTAGTAAATTAAAAAGAAAACAAATCACCAAATAAGATCCATAAATGACAGTAAATGGCCCCATTATCCAACATATTTGCATAACTGAATCTGAAAGTCATCTTTAATTCTTCCTTTTTCCATTCCTAATTACCAAGTCCTATGAATTTCCTTTCTGAAATCCCTCTTATATGCCCATTTCTCCATATACCCCTGCTACCACCACTACAGACCACCTGCAATGGAACTGTGTACTAAGTATGCAAATCTACAACTCAATTTTCCAGGCTACAGCCATAGGAATCTGCCAGAAATAAAATTCAATACTATCATTCATCCTGAGGCAAGTTGAATGGTGGCCCTCAAAATATTACCTAGAACCTGTGAATGTAACCTTATTTGGAAAAAGGGACTCTGCCAATATAATTATGTTAAGGATCCTGAGATATTTGGGCTAGCTCTTAATCCAATGCCAAGTGTCTTTGTAAGAGTCACAAAGAGTAGAGGCATATACAGGAAAAGACCATGGGATACAGAGTGAAAGACTGAGGTCATGCAATCATGTCAGGTTACAACTGGAGCCACCCAGAAGCTGGAAGAGGCAAGGAATGAATTTTCCCCTTAAATTCCCAAAAAAGAGTGAAGCCCTGTCAATACCTTCATTTTGGACATCTGGCCTCCAGAACTGTGAGATAATAAATTTCTGTTGTTCTAAGCCACTCAGTTTGTGATAATTTTTTATGGCACCAACAGGAAACTAATACATACCCTGTCCATGAAACAAAGTCCACATTCCTTAATGGGACTTCCAAGGCCCTTCACCATACCTTTGCCTGTCTAACTTTTAACTTTCACCTTCTGCTTACCTTTTAAGCAAATTTCAACCAAGCTTAAGTTTGCCTTTGTAAAATTTTCTTTTAATTATAAACTATTTCAAGCTTACATAAAAACCCAGAAAATAACTAAATCCAACCTAATCATCATTTTCTTCTCTCCCTCCCACAAACATTATTTGAAATTGTTATTTAACTATAAAGAAATTTGCAATATACTCTGCATTTCATTTTAGTTTCACTATATACGTATCCATATGTAATAGCTAGTATTGCTTTTTATTTATTTATTTTTGAACTTTCTATAAATGGTATCATACTGCATATTTGCATATTTATTTTTCTTTAATTTGCTTTGAGAGTAGTTTTCACTTATTGTTACTACATTAGGAAACTGTTTCTATCACTATTTTGCAACTATACTGCCTTTTAAAAATGCTTTTTTACTACTTGCCAAATTTGTATTCACTGATTTTTTTAAAATTTCAATTCATCCCGAGTTAAATTCTTACTTTTAATAGTTACTCCCTCAAAATGTAATGGCATTTTAAAAAATCTAAAGAGAATCAATGTATTTATCTTATTCCTGAACAATAATAAAGACTTTAGAACACTTATAATTCTAATAACTCATTTTATGTTACTTAAAAATTATTTTAGTTCCTCCTTGTGTTGTAACCCCATTAGACATTAACTTTTTGTACAGTGTTTATCCTCGTTCCCTAATATATTTTTTTTTAACCATTCTTCCCCACTTGCAAACCTCTCTGCTAGAATTCCTTTCTTACTTCTTGTATCCAGTAACCTTACTGAACCTTTGAAGAAGAAATTCTTGGATTGTTTTATGTAGACTATCATATAAACTAAAAATACTATTTTTTAGTTCTCCAAATCCTTAATAATATTCACTTAGTCTTCTTGCTCTGACATGACCTCCAGCATATTGTCGAAAGGAAGGGCTAATTGTATATATCCTAGGCTTGTCTTAGTCTTAAGTAAGGGGAATCCCTATACCATTTCACCTTTAGGAATAATTTTCTAAATATTTAATTTTCTAAATATTTATATATTTCTAAATATATTTTCTAATATTTATTCTTTATCAATAAGAACATTTCAATTTTATTAGTTTAATGTTATGCATTCTATTCTTAAATTATGTTTAAAATTACATAAATATTTAAATGTATCAAAAGCCTTTTCTGTATCCATAATTGTATGATCATATGATGATTCGCCTTTATCAGTGAAGTACATGATGGTATGATTTTTTAAATGTTGCACTTGTCTTGTTTCCTATTATAAGCCCTCCTCAGAACTGATATTTTTTCATTGCTATTCTAGACTCACTAATTAACTATTTAAACTATTAACTCCTAAGAGAGCTATGTTTAAAAATCCTACTATCACCACAAATTTAACAAGTTTTCCCTGTTACCCTGCCAATTTTTGCTTTATATAAAGAATTTATTCTTTTAAAAACTATTAAGATCTTTTAAGATTAGGTCATTTAAAGATTATTAGTCTCATTGTTTTTTGCTTTTGCTGCAGTTGTATTTTAAAAATCCAACTTAAGATATTCTATCTTTTAATATAAGAATCTAACCATTTACACTTACGATAATTACAGATCTATTTAAAACTATTATTCTACCTTAAATTGTGCTTTCTACTTACATATTTTTCTTTGCTAACCATTTATACTTACTATAATTACAGATCTATTTAAAACTATTATTCTACCTTAAATTATGCTTTCTGCTTACATATTTTTCTTTCTTCTTACATTTTTTTCTTTACATATTTTTTCTGCCCACAATGAGACTGTTTTTTTTAAATCCCCTCCAAACTGGTTTGGAAGCTACATAATCTATCTAATTTTTTTGTTTTTTGTTTTTATTTATTTTTTCTTGCTAATTAATGCTTCCTATTACCTCAACAATATGTCTCTTAGAACAATAAATTCATTAATTTCACTTCCCATATTATATATTAATTTACTCTTTCTTTAGTAGTCATTTCCTGCCAAAAATTAGTTGTTTTTAAAGTGTCACTTGTTTTTATTTATCCAGATTTTCTCATTTATTTGTTCACTGCTGCTTTCTGTATCATTTTCCTCCTGGATGCAATTTACTTCTTCTTTACACATCTATTCTATTAACCTCTTTAATAAAGAAGTAAACTTTGTCCAAAAATGTCTTTATTTCCTCCTCATTATTGAGTAATATAACCAGTTCTGTTATTATCTCAGCTGTTTCCAGGTTGTGCTAACTGAAAAAACTGCTTTCACTGTAATTTTTGCAGTAATGTCCTTCTGACAAGGCTGCAGTTTAATCACCCTACTCTGGCTCATTAAAGAAATTCTGAAGCAGCATATCCTATAATACTGATCTATTCCCATCTTCTTTAGTTAAGTATGTATGTGAGTGCTCTTACTCTTTAATAATGCATTCTTGTTTTCAACCTTTCTCTCATTGTTCTAAGTAAATCTTCCTATTCCTCTACCAGATTACTAATTTCCTCTTCAGCTGCTTAGCATTTAACACAATCACCAGATTTTCATGTCTATTATTGTTTTTATTCATTTCCTGTTTTCAGGTAAGTTATGATTTTTTATTTTTAGAATTCCACTTTTCTTAGTGTTTTTGAGTATAGGTCTTTATATGGGTTTAAATATGAGTGTGTGTGTGTATGTGTGTAAATAAAAGTCTACTGATGTCAACATATCAGTTCAAGTAGAAAAACCTTACCTCCCTTGAAGTTCTTTACACCCTTCCTTGTTTATAATGTAATTTCCTAAATATTTTTTCTACATTATACTGTGAACCAAATCAAACAATATTAAAATTTTTGCCTCAACCACCAAACATAATTTAGAAAACACAAGAGAAGGAAACACTTTTTTTTCTTTTATAGTTTTGTTTCATCTTTCCTGATGTTCCAAGATTCCATCTTGAATAACTTATCTTTTTCAAAAACCTCCTATAGTCATTCTTTTATGGTATGTCTACAAGTGAAAAATTCTTGTTTTTTCTTTCCTGCATAATAATGTCTAAAATTCCTCTTCACTGTTGTGCTTTCCTTGGGTCCTGAGGTCCTTAGCTGATTTAGTTTCATCTCTCCACCTTTCAGTCTTATGTTTCTTTTATATGTAATGGGCAGATTTTTAACTGTATTTAAAGGGAGGAATAGAGATAAGTGTGTTTACCCCATCTTATCTAGAACCAAAAAGTCCATGATCATTTTTCAACTCAGAGACATTATCTGGTTCATTTCATATTTTGTTTAATGTTTTTTCAATTCTTTACAAAATCTTTTCAAACATTGTAATACACTTTCTTGTCTCATTCAGTTGTTGTTACCTAAATCCTTTGTGTACTTTCCACCTAATTCTTGCTTTCTTGTATGACTATTTTGTCATTTTTAATTGAGAACTTCCCTTTTGTGTGGGTTGCTTTATTTTTAGTATTCCAATTAGGCTTGAACTTTACAAATGTTCCTACACAGCTGCCATGTATTTGTTTGCGCCTGATACTTTGCAAGTATTATAAATTCTAATCCCACCACTTTGTTAATTTCTCTGCTTCAGACTGAGGTCCATAAGAAACTCCTAAAACATGTTCTGGGCAAGCTGAGGGTTCTGATTTATTCACATGACAGCAAGGATGCACTTAGCTTCCTTGTTATTTCTGACATCTGCAGAACTCTTAAACTCAAAATTATATTTTGCTACTTAAAGATTTTTTTAACGTAACTGCGGGAGTTGCTTTTCAATTTCTTTCCCTTGTCTCTTCATTTTCATATGCTGAACTCTTATTTTTCATTCAGGTTTTAATGTAAACACAACTTATACAGGAAAGGCTTTCCTGACCTCTAGGCTACTCATATCTATAAAAACAAGAAACAGAAATAAATGACAATAAATCCTATTTGTTAGCAATGAGAAAAACCCATTTATGGATAGATAAGCTACTTAGAGAAAAAAACACATCAATTAAAATAAATTTTAAAATATCTGTATCTGAATGTACAACATATTTGGATTGTTTTGTATACTAATCGTAATTATAAATGGTAATTGTATCCTCAAGAAAATTTTACAAGAGTCTTATAGTCAGAGAATACATGGCTACATTTTAAACAGTTATGTAACAATGTTATTTTAATTGCAGTACTGAAATATATAGAATTCTTGAGTAGATAGAAACCAGAAAAAAATACTGAAAAACATATCCTCTAGAACTGTTTAAGATTATAATGTTATATATTATATTTTAATTTAGAAGACTGCTAGGGGACATCCCAAATGTCCATCAACTGGGAACTGGTTGAAAAAAACAATGGAGTTCTGTATAAAGGAAAGAAAGATATCTGTTTACTATCATGGAGTGAGCTACAGAATACAAGGGGGACCCAATAAAAACCTGAAATTTGTAAAAACTTGTTTACTTATTCTTACATGTTTAAACTTCAGTCACCTTCAAAGTACTCTCCGTTTGATGCAATACACCTATCAAGATGCTTTTTCCACTGCTCAAAACAGTTATTGAAATTGTCAATTCTGACGCCTTCTAGTGCTTCTGCCATTTTTTGTTTTGCCTCTTCCACATCAGCAAAGCGATTTCCACTGAGGACTGTTTTCATCTAGAGAAGCAAAAGTCGCCTGGGGCGAGACCAGGTGAATAGGAAGGGTAGGGCACAGGGATCATGATTTTTGGTCAAAGACTACTGAAGACTCAGCAGTGTAGACAGGCTGTTCATGTAAATTGCCAGTCATGAAATGGGTAAATGGGTTGAAAAGAATCTCCCAAAAAATTCACTAAAGCCAAATACAGCTTCTCACAACAATGATAGTTGGTCCACTGATGGCATGGGTCCCTAGGACACTTACCTAGGTACTACAAAGGGCCCACCCTACAAAAAATAATTCTGCTTTTTTAGGGATCCATCTCATATATTATCAAGCGAAAAACGAATAGAAGACAGGATAGATGACATATTGCTATTTATCTAATAAAAATAAATATGCACTGCTGTGGTCTAAATGTCCTTTCGAAAACTCATATTAAAATTTAATGGCCTCCCGCACCTTGGGAGGCTGAGGTGAGTGGATTGCCTGAGCCTGCGGGTTCGAGACCCGCCTGGGCAACTTGGTGAGACCTCATCTCTACAATAATCAAAAATTAGCCAGCGTGATAGCGCGCACCTGTAGTTCCAGCTACTTGGAAAGGCTGAGGCGGAAGGATCGCCGGAGCCCAGCAGGTCGAGGCTGCGGTGGCTGGAAGCAGCCACTGAACTCTAGTCTGGGCGACAGAGTGAGACTCCAACTCAAAAAAAAAAAAAAAATTTAATGGCCAATACAGTTGAATTCGGAGGTGGGGCCTTTAAGAGGTGATTAGGACATGAGGGAGCTTCCCTCATGAATGGATTAATGCTGCTATCTGAAGAGTTGCATCAGTTATCACGGAATTGGGCTCCTATGGAGTAAAGTTTGGCCTGATTTCCAATCTCTCTGTCTTGTTGCTCACTAGCTAGTCTACAATGTTTTACTATGGCAAGTAGGCCCTTACAAATGTCAAGCAGACACTGGCACCATGCCCTTTGACTTCCTAGCTTCCAGAACTATAGAAAATACATTTTTCTTTAGAAGTTACTCAATTTCAGTTATTTTGTTATTGCAGCATAAAATGAACTAAAACAGAAAGCTGATACCAAGAAGTGGGGTTGTTGCCATAACAAATACCTAAAAATGTGGAAGCAACTTTAGAACAGGTAATGGGTAGAGGCTGGAAGAAGCTGGAAGCCTGTATTGCTATGAACAAACATTAAAGATGATTCTGCTGAGGGTTAAGAAGAGGAAAGCTATAGGAAAATTCTAAATCTTCTTAGTTATTAAGCTGTTGTAATCAGAATGTTGACAAAATATGGACAATAAAGGTCATTCTGATGTGTCTCAGAAAAGGAACAAAGTATTGAAAACTGGAGTAAAGGTCCTCCTTGTTATAAAGTAGCAAAGACTGCTGAATCATGTCCATGTTTTGGCACTTCAGGAAATATAAAACTAAAGAACAATAAAGTTCAGTTATCTAGCAGAAGTATCTAAGCAACAAAACATTCAGGCTACTGCATAGCTACTTTTAGCTATATACAGTGAGATGCAAGAGGAGAAAAAATGACTTAAAGAGGAAACTTTTTAAGAACGAAAAAATGAGATTGAAAGAAAATACTAAGCGAGTGGCCAAGCAACCGGAGATTACCAAGGGTGGAAGGCAGCTAAATTAATAATCATCAAAACAATGGGAAGAAAACCCCCAAGGCACTTCAGAGATCTTCAAGGCTGCTCCTCTCATCACAGGTCCAGAACTCCAGACGGGCAGGAAGGGTGTTGGAAAATGGGATGGGTGGCCTCCATGGGCTTACTGCCCAGGGCAACCTCAAGCCTTGGCAGAGTACCTGTGCTAATTCTGCAGGAATGTAGACTGCAAGAGCTGTGGGGATCTGGCTATCTCCACCTAGATTTCAAAGGATGTAAAGGATAGCCTGAGAGCCCAGGTAGAAATCAGCAGCAGAGGCAGAACTGTCACAGAGCATCCACACTAAGACAATGCCTACTGGAGCCATGAGAGCAGAGCAGCTCACAAGACCCCAAAATTGTAGGGCCACCAGTGTGCAACTCTAGACTGGGGAGCTGCAAGTATGAGACTCCAATCTAAGAGAGGTGAAGCCCAGCAAAGTCACAATGGTGGGGGCTACCTGAGACCTTGGGGGCTCAACCCCTGCCCAGTGTGACAAAGGACATGAGAGTCAAAGGAGATTATTCTGGAGCTTTATGATTTGTTGTTGTTTTCTGTTGGGTTTAGGACTTCTGATCAATTACCTTTTCTTGCATATCACTCACTTTTAGAATTGGAATGTCTATCCTATGCTCACCATCATATCCAACCATTTTATTTTGGGAGTAGATAGTTTTTTTTATTTCACACGCTCACAGCTAAAGGGAAGCTGCCTCAGGACGAATTTTCTTATTCAGAGGAGACTGGACAACACAGAGAAAAACTATTCCAAGTGAATTATAAACACAGTAATTTAACTTTACAGCTATATGACAAAAAGAAAAATAATTTTAATCTGCTCTCAGTAATATATAATATTTTCAATGATGATAATATTGTTATCTGAAGACAGTTGTTTACAAAATATAGATTAAATTAAGTGAATAATTACTTCATGCTTTAATTCTCCAGTGTCCTTGAGAATTAAATTCTCAACATGGGACAAAGAAAAAGTTAAGTAAAAATACAGTAGTGAAGCTGAACTAAAAGTATCAGTATAAATTCATGATGTGCCGGGCTCGGTGGCTCAGCCTGTAATCCCGCGCCTTTGGGAGGCTGAGGTGAGTGGATTGCCTGAGCCCACGGGTTCGAGACCCGCCTGGGCAAGCAAGACCTCATTTCTACAATAAATAAAAAAAAAATTAGCTGGGCGTGGTAGCGCGTGCCTGTAGTTCCAGCTACTTGGAAGGCTGGGGCGGAAGGAACGCCAGAGCCCAGCAGGTGGAGGCTGCGGTGGCCGGGAACGGCCACTGCACTCCAGTCTGGGAGACAGAGTGAGACTCCAACTCAAAAAAATAAATAAATAAATAAATTCATAATGCATTTTATTTTAAAAACAATAAAATGAAAACAGAAAAAAATTCTTTATATTTTCTAATTTGAGTCCACTAAAAAGGCCTAGATACAATGACCAACCTGGCCAAAATGAGCATCCCTACGAATTCAGGCTATGGTTTTGAAATACCACTTTCCATTTAAAAAGGCAAAGGTTTCCTAGGCCAGAATGCACAAAATGAGTGAGAAACACCTTGTCATACCACATAGCAAGAAAGCTCTCAAAGATCATTAAGGCTCACATCAGAAGAAAATAAACATTATAAAGAAGTGCATAGTGGTCAAAGATAAGGCAATATAAACTTTAGTAACAACAGTAATTATCATGGCTTAAACACAAAGTATATTGAAATCTATGAATTAATGATATCACATTTTTCAAACAAGCTGATAATGTCAGAGATGATATGATATCTGTTATTTGCTTAAAAGTAATACTGGAGTCTCTATCAAGGGTAGGGTACAGATGAACAAGACTGACACAGGTTAGTAACTGTTAGACCTGAGTGTGATTATATAGACTACGATATAGATTATATAGACTACTTCATATTTCATACTTTCCTTTATTCCATTAAATGGAAGAGTAAGGAGATATGCAAATGGTCAAACTTAGACTAGTGTTCTAAAAGGAAGGAGAGCACAAATGACATATACCTTGTAAATCAAAGAATATTCAGTATCTATATTACTCAGCTGATGACAGGTGCTGAAAAATAGTTATTAAATGAATGAACAGAGATAGAATAGTTGGCTCAAATGGTAAGAGTAAAATAATTACTTAAAGAAAAACAATTATAATTTGATATAATGATTACTTTCCTATGAAAGCATCATACATTTACACAGTTCTATATAGAACAGTCAGAATGGTAGTCATCCAAGAGGGTTTTATTTTAAAGTATTATTTTTAAATAGTTTTTATAGTTTTTTCTGAAATAAACATTTATATAACCAAGTACATCCCACAAGACAATTAACCACTATAAATATGAAATTTGAGAGAATCTTTCACATGTAAACAACTTACCTTTCAAAGGGGGCATAGACTCTCTTAATTACATGGTAGAAAAGTATGTCTTTAACCAATATATATTTATCACTTATTGACGTTATAATTCTGACACATCCAATAAACTCTAGGTAGTTCCAGCATTCATTTACTATTGACTTTAAGTCAGCTACAGTTGTTGCATTATTTATCTGTAATGAATGACAAAATATACTCACTTTACTCATTTACTTCTGAGTGACATTTACATTTCAAATAATGCTTATTATTTAATACTCAATTTTTTAGTATAACAGAGTAGAGTGATGGTATTCTAGGAAGTATTTTTCTAGAATAAATGTCTAGCAATTCAGTTCAGCAATTATTGTATATTTCTGCCTTAAAGAAATCTAGAGTATAATGCCATTTTACTACAGAAAATTATTTATATAAAAGGAAATAAATGACATAGAAAAGCTATATAGCACTATGTAATACCAGATAATCAGGAGGCTGAGGTGGGAGGATCATTTGAGGCCAGGAGTTAAAAACTAGCCTGAACAACACAGCCAGATTTTGTCTCTAAAAAGATGAAAGAAAGAGAAAGAAAGAAAGAAAGAAAAGGGAAGAGAAGGGGAAAACAAGAAATACCGTGGAAATAAAAAGTAAATACAAAAAACAAAACCAAATTCTGAAGAAAAAAAAAAAATTACTTTTGTGTATGTTGGGTTCAGTGTGCTAGCAAGACCCAGATTTCATTTGAACATAAAAGTCTGGGCTCAAAAATATAGGTCTCTGAATCATTTAGAAAGGTTATGAAAGAGAAGAGAATCACTAAAGAATATACAATGAGAACTGTTAAAACAACACTGAAAAATGCCTAAGTTTCAGGGGAAAGAAGAAGCATTGAAGAAAACAATAGTAGTCAAAAGTAGGAGGGAGTACAATATTAAATAAAACACAGGAATTCTAAGAAAATGGAATTTCAGAAGTCAGAGAAGATGAAAAATTAGAAAAGAAAGGCCTTTGGATTTTGAGATTTAGATCACTGGATATAAGCTAAGAAGTAGCTTATCTGAGAGTGGTGGTGGGAATAGAAAAAAAAACAGGAAATAGAAAGTAGAGACAATGAAGTTAAAGTACTTTTTTTTGGTCAAGAAGACAAGGGAAAACAGAGAGTTAAAGAGTCAATTTAAGGTTGGGCTCAGTGGCTCAGCCTGTAATCCAGCACTTTGGGAGGCTGAGGTGAGTGCATTGCCTGAGCCCTCGGGTTTGAGATCAGCCTGGGCAACTTGACAAAAACTCATCTCTACAATTAAAAAAAAAAAAAATTAGCCGGGGATGGTAGCTCATGCCTGCAATAAAGGCTGAGGTGGAAGGATCTCTTGAGCCCAGCACGTCGATGCTGGGGTGGCCGTGAGCATGCCACTGTATTCCAGCCTGGGCAATGCAGGGTGACTCCAACTCAAAAAAAGAAAAAAGATATAATGTTAGGATCTGCAGTCTTGGAGCAAACATACAATTGTTATAATACAATATAGCAGCTTATACTTTGTTTGTTTTTTTTTTTGAGATGGAGTCTCACTCTGTCACCCAGACTGGAGTGCAGTGGCCGCTCCCGGCCACCGCAGCCTCGACCTGCTGGGCTCTGGCGATCCTTCCGCCTCAGCCTTCCAAGTAGCTGGAACTACAGACGCGCGCTACCTCGCCCGACTAA